>KL278255.1:9012-38435 GCA_000699545.1 Podiceps cristatus | reverse complement strand
AAAAAAAAAAATCTAGCTCTTTCCAGGAATCCAGTATTTCCAGTATTGCACCAATTCTCCATGAAGTACCAGGGAGAACTATGCATTACAGCTGTTTTAATTTTCAGCATTACTTGGCATTGCCTTTCCCATTCTACTAAGTAGTTTATCAATTTTCCTCATGTTATTTTTGCTACCAATAATTTTATTGTCTGTTCCTCATGTCCCCTTGATAGCCATGTCATATTTTCTTCACTGTTTTTTGTGATTTTTTCTTTGCTTGCTTATACTGCAGTTTTACTTAACTTCATATTTTAATTATTGTTTTTCCTACTTTCTGTGTGTTTCCACCTTGTGTTTGAGATCTATGATGTGTACATGATTTAGCCAAACTACTTAGAACACATGAAACCAACCTAATCTCCTTCTGTGATGAGGCAAAATGGCTTGTGAATGGAAAAGAAAATACACCTTGTCTCTGGTAAGGTTAATGACATTCTTTCCCACTACATACCTCTCTCCATTTGATGAAATATTGGCTAGAATCAAGTATAAACAAGTACCATGAGAATACTGAAGGGTATGGAAGACCATCTACTCAAGGAGCAAGTGGTTAGACTGACATGTCTCATCCCGATAAAGTATTCAGTGGCAAGTGGCAAGGGAGATAATGGAGACTCTAACAATGGAAAGCATTAAAAATAAATAAATAAATAAATAAGGGGAAGGTTTTGTTTTCCTAATAGAAAAAACTATGAATATCAAATAAACTATCTGGAGGCATAGTTTAAAACAAATTAAAATTAGATACTTCACAGAACAGATAAAGAAGCTCTGAAACTCATTGCTGCAGAACTCCAAAGATACAAAAACAAATTGAAAATTTATTGGAAAAGACTTCTTCAGAGTTGCTGTATTGAATAGTACCATCTTTGGCCCAAAAAACACTGAACTGCAAACTCCTGGAGGTTCAGTAATTATAGTAGTGAAATATTTCAGTATATGTATGCAGAATTCTTTTACTCATCCCAGAAGAGGTTAATATTGATCACTGTTGTGGATAAGAAACTAGACCATACATATATTTGATCTAGTACAATAAATTCTCTTTATGTTAATTTTCCAAAACTGCTTGGAAAATAGTATTCAGGAAAGTAGTTTTCCATTATTCGATGTCAAATGGTAAGCCATACTGAGTGATGTTTCTGTAAGTATTTCTGCAATTTGAATAATTACTGCAGTAACTTTACAAAAACATAAATAATAAATACATTTCCAAACCTAAATTTTTGTGAGATTCTTTGCTTTAGAGTTCCTCTGCGTATTTCATCTGCTACAAAATCTAAATGTTTGCATTCTTAGTTCAACTACACCAAAGTTTAACCTCTAAAAGTCATTTCATTGTTGCCTTATAAAGACTGTCAGTTATTACTACCCAGCAAGTGATTTCTGCAATAATTTTCAGTACTGTGCCACTATACTTTCACAATAATGGTACTTTTGATAATTCACATTTTTCATATATTTAGAACATTCTGAAAAAACAAACAAACAAACAAACAAACAAAAAACAATAAGGACAAGAAATTACAACCCCAGAAACCTCAAGATTGCAATTTCTTCTGTTTTTAAATCTAAAAGATTATTCTAAAATATCTAAAATGATATTTTTAAAGAAAGACTTAGAAATAGAGCATAGCTAAAATGATGCAAATTGTTCCTGCTTTTAGTACAGTACTGGAAAGAGCCCAGCAGTTTTTACTTCCATCCTAAAAGTTCTTGTGTTTAAAGGCTGTGCTACGCAATGTTTGAGATGCATGACAAAATCGATTTTCACTACTCAGTCTGAAAGAAGTCCAACTTCAAACATCACTTTACAGAAATAATAAATTTGAACCCTTTTGGCTCTCAACTAATACAAAGTAATTAATAGAATTTTACAAGAAAAGAAGTTAGAAATGATAAGGTTATTTCCTTCTTAGTCCTTACAATTAATTATTTTTAAGGAGAGATTCATCTGGGAGTTTGCCTAATTTTAAACCTTTAAAAAGTCTTCTTGTAAACCTTATTAAAAAGTAGAAGTCTTTTCCAACAGTGGAAGGTTCCCTCTAACATCTAAGAGAAAATATCCTGAAGAGTAAAAAATGGCTTAGTGATGGAAATATTTTTCCTGTTAATTTTTTATATCAGCCTGAATCACTAAAATTACTTTTCTTTTTTTTTTTTTTAATGTAAAAATGGATATTTCATTACAATGAAATATGCATGATAAGAAGTTACGTTGTATGGTGCATTTTGCTTTGAGACTTGACTTCTTGACTTAAAATTGCTCGAGTGGCAAAGCCATTGATGTTTCCAATGCTCAATTGCTCAATTGATAGGTGGTAACTCAGTAACTTCTGATTGTATGCTTCATCCAAAAATATATTTTGTTGTGTTTGTATTAACCAATATGGCTTAATTAAATTCCAAAAATAATCTACTTGTAGATATTCATTTCAATTCAAGTTTGCACATACACTGACTGAGCACTCCGTATGCATTTAACAATTCATTGGGAAAAACTGCTCAACTCTTGTAATTTCAATCAAATCAGGATCAAACTGGTTCATTGTTTTATTAAAGATAGATAATTAACCAGTGAACTACACATTAGGATGCGTATCAGCAACACAACATATACACCATGATACTATAAAATGTTACTGCACCCATACACATTTCTAAACACCCTCCACGAGTCGCAAGTTTGTGGCATGGTTGCAAGTTGGTAGCCACCACCCATGCTGGGTATGGGTGAGCTGGAGGCAGTGACTGGGAGCACCTGCGGGAACACCAGGTCCAGGCAAATCTGCAGTGCCAGTGGGCCACACCTGCCAGGGTCAAGCCAGCCTCTCTGTTTCCTGGCTCACCTTTTCCCCAACATACTACAAATGTCTGAGTTTCTCTCCTACTACACTTATTTATTTTCAAGCTGACTCTGTTTCAAAAGTCTCTGTAGCTCCTTGGTTAACATTTAATCCAGTTGGTGGTCATCTTCCTCTTCAGCATTAACAGTCTGGGGTGAATAGTTTGAGTGTCTGACTCATCCCCCCTCTTACTTTCCTGTCTTGTCAGCTGCTGTTATCATAGAATCACAGAATCATAGAATGGTTTGAGCTGGAAAGAACCTTAAAGGTCATCTAGTTCCAACCCACTGCCAGGGACAAGAACGCTTTCCACTACACCAGGTTGCTCAAAGTCCCATGCAACCTGGCCTTGAACACTTCCAGGGATGGGGCATCTACAGTCCTCTGGGCAACATGTTCTAGTGCTTCACCACCTCATGGTGAAGATTTTCTTCCTTAGACCTAATCAAAATCTACCCTCTTTCAGTTTAAAGACATTACTTGCCCTATCACTACATGCCCTCGTAAAAAGTTCTTCTTTAGCTATCTTGGAGGCCCCCTTTAGGTACTATAAGGCTGATAGAAGGCCTCTCCAGAGCCTTCTCTTCAGGCTGAACAACCCCAATGATCTCAGCCTGTCTTTGTAGGAGAGGTGCTCCAGCCCTCTCATCATCTTTGTGGCCTCTCTCTGGACTTACTCCAATAGATCCATGTCCTTTTTGTGTGGGGGACCCAGAGCTGAATGCAGTACTCCAGGTGATGTCTCACAAGAGAAGAGCAGAGGGGGAGAATCATCTCCTTTGACCTGCTGCTGGTCACACTTCTTTTGATGCAGCCCAGGATTTCGTTGGCTTTCTGGGCTGCAGGTGTACATTACTGGGTCATGTTGAGCTTCTCATCAACTAGCACCCCAAGTCTTTTGTGTGGGGGACCCAGAGCTGAATGCAGTACTCCAGGTGATGTCTCACAAGAGAAGAGCAGAGGGGGAGAATCATCTCCTTTGACCTGCTGCTGGTCACACTTCTTTTGATGCAGCCCAGGATTTCGTTGGCTTTCTGGGCTGCAGGTGTACATTACTGGGTCATGTTGAGCTTCTCATCAACTAGCACCCCAAGTCTTTCTCCTCAGAGCTGCTCTCAATCCATTCTCTGCCCAGCCTGTATGTGCGCTTGGGATTGCCCCAACCCATATGCAGGACCTTGCACTTGGCCTTGTTGAACTTCATGAGATTCACATGAGCCCACCTCTCAAGCCTGTCAAGGTCCCTCTGGATGGCATCCCTTCCCTCTAGCATGTCGACCGCACCACACAGCTTGGTGTCGTCAGCAAGCTTGTTAAGGGTGCACTCCATCCCACTGTTCACATTGCTGACAGATGTTAAACAGCACCAGTCCAAATACTGACCCCTGAGGAATGCCACTTCTCAATGGTCTCCACTTGGACATGAAGCCATTGACAGCAACTCTCTGAGTGTGACCATCAAGCTAATTCCTTATCCAATGAGTGGTCCGTCTATCAAATCCATGTCTCTCAACTTCATACGCCAGTTCCCTCTGGACACGCGGATACATCTCATCAGGTCCCATGGACTTATGCAACTTCAGGTTCCTTAGATGGTCTCAAGCCTGATCTTCTACATAGGGTGGTTCTTCATTCTTCTAGTCCCTGCCCTTGCCTTCTGCAACTTGGGTGGTGTGGCTAGAGCACTTGCCGGTGAAGGCTGAGGCAAAAGAGTTGTGGATTACCTCAGCCTTCTCTGTATCCTGGGTAGCTAGGTCTCCCGATTCCTTCCAGAGGGGGCCCACATTTTCCCTTCTTTTTATCACCAGCATACCTACAGAAGCTTTTCTTATTGCTTTTAAGATTCCTCGCCAGATTTAATTCTATCAGGGCTTTAGCTTTCCTAACCTAATCCCTGGCTGTCTGGATAATTCCTCTGTGTTCCTCCCAGGCCACCTGTCCTTGTTTTGACCCTCTACAGGCTTTCTTTTTGTGCTTCGGTTTGTCCAGGAGCTCTTTGTTCATCCATGCAGCCTCCTGACATTTTTGCTTGACTTCATTTTGGTTGGGATGAATTGATCCTGGGCTTGGAGGAGGTGATCCTTGAATATTAAGCAGTTTTCCTCAACCCCTCTTCCCTCCAGGACTCTATCAAGCAGAACCCTGAACAGGCCAAAGGCTGCTCTCCTGAAGTGCAGGGTAGTGAGCTTGTTGAGTGCTCTCCTCGCTGCCCTAAGGATCTTCACCATTTCATGGTCACTGCAGCCAAAGCTGCCCTCAAGCTTCACATTCCTCACCAGCCCCTCCTTGTTGGTGAGAACAAGGTCCAGCATAGCACCCCTCCTCGTTGGCTCCTCTATCGCTTGGAGAAGTACCATCAATCCCAGACATTTTACCAAGGTTGGGACATACTGGCACCCCCAAAAACATGCTGTGCACCCCAGATGATAATTTTCTTGAACAGCCCACCTGAAATAGATCAGTTTTCAGCTAAAGTTGGCAGAATTTGCTGTGATTGCTATTTGCACATTGAGGGTGTAATGGTAACAGACAGCAGAACTGAAAATTAAGAACTGAAGAGAAACTGCTTCTGGCACTCAGATAAAAATGAGAATGGAAGCTGTCTGAGTTGTACACAAAGTATCAAGGATAAGAAAGAGGATGATTAGGAATGAGTGTTAAAGTATCTATCAATAAAACATCATTAGTGTTTTTAAAAAATACGCCTACTGCATAATGCTAATGTAATTGAGGGGTTTTTGTCCATCATTATAAGTGATACAGACCATTTAATTTTTGAGCTGGAAACTGAGGGTTACCTAAGAATCCATGATCATTAAGCACTTACTTTCAATATAGTCAAAGAAAAAGAGAATCCTAAGGAGTAATAAATATAATTAGCACTTCAAAGAGCTGCACCTCTAAAAGCTAATGGATAATCTCAATTTTTGACAAATGGAAGGAAAAACTGAGGTGGAAAAGCATGGAATTAAGTATACAGTCAGAGAAGTCCACCATCACAAAACAGTAAAAATCTGGACATACTCACTGTCTGTAATTGTAAGGGGAATTACACTATTAAGAAATATAATGGGTAGATAGTCCTTCACGTTAGCCAGCAATGCCTTTTCCAATATCTGATGCCTCAGGCAAAGATTGATGGGATAAGGTAGAGAACAGATACATTTACAGCTTATGCATTCCTAGGTGACTAGCTTGCTTGCTTCTCATAGCTAGAAGATTCAGCAGCAAATGCTCATCTTACTCAAGAGCAAGACTAGTAGATAGATTTCTATCCCCCGAGATGCATGCAAGCTGACTGCAGGTAAGATGACTAGAAGTGATTGCTTAAGTAAGAGAGGAGTAAAATGATTCTCCCTTCTCAAGCGACAAAGAAAATGAAGACCTAGATGCCTCTCGGGGAGATCAGAGACTGCAAGTGGCTCAGAAAGCACTATAGAAGTCTTTGCTATGTATTTTAACAAGAGCAAATATTTTTGGACATAAGTGAGTTTATGCAATGCTTCCTAGCATGATGAGTAGACAGTCCGTATGAGAACGAAGCGGTGAGAAAGACCAATGAAGTCCATAATCGATGTTGAGTCATGGGCAGGTCAGAAGTGGTAGGAGAGGAACTACAACCCAGGCAGGAACATGAGACAAAGCCTTAATTTCAAATCAATGTCTATAAACCTGTAGCCTTTCCCCAGCACAGCCCCCAGGAAACAAGAATTCTGAAATGTATACAATACAGCTAGGAAGACTGTAGGTTTTCCAAAGTTTTCAAAGCTTCTGTGAAAGAATGAGGAGTCAAACAGAAGTAAGCAATCTAATTTTCAATAGTAGGTGAAGAGAAGACACAAAACAAACTATGAATGACAAGTCACTAGGAGGCTTGCCAAGAACTGCTATCTTATAGAATCAGAATTATTTAGGTTGGAAAAGACCCTTAAGGTCATTCAGTCCAACCGTTAACCTAACACTACCAAGTCCACCAGACTTGATATCTTGGCAAATCTACGTGCAAATCTTCACACACACAAAAATTCACCAGGGAAATCTATGATACAGTATTTACCCTACTTCAGTGAATAATAATAATGACCCATAGTTTGGTTAGATACTTTACAGAACTCCGATAACATTGGACCTCCAGCTAATGCATCTTTAGCAATATGAAAGGAAGGAAATGTCTTTGGATGCACCAGGCCCCCTAATGCTTTCCTCAAATAGGCCTGAAACAAACCAGAAGTTTATGGTATGCCCTTACTGTTAGACAAAGGGTGTTATATTTATTTGCATAGCATATACATGTTGGGGTTTTTTTTAAGATGTCCTGCGTGTGATAGAAATCAAACTGGAGCCTACTATCTAATTCCATATCATATATCTACATCTTTCTTACTCCTGTGCTTGATCCAGTCCATCCAGAATGTTCCAATAGCGAAGTCAAATGACAAGCAATGCTAAATAGTTAATATCAACCAACAATTATTGTCCCCCTAACTATGTTAAAACAAAGGTCTTTACCACTCTTGTTAACAACTTCAAAACAGAGTAATGTTCAAACACAGTATGGAGTATTGTATTCTTCATTCCTAAAAAGAGACTTAGTATGGTGATAAATATTTAGCAGACAGTAGAAAACCGCCTTTCAAAAAGGCAAAAATGCTGATGTTCAGCTGGTATATTGCAGCTATGAGAAGCAGAAACTCCCATTTGGTACTCAGTTCTGAATTAAGAGAGCATGAGAAGATGGAAGTCACTGCTTCTCATAGATACCACTCTCTCACTCAAGATGACATTACTTTCAGCTCTTCAAGCTTTTGCAATCATACATAAGACACTGACAGGAACATAAAAAAATGCTCTCTGGGGTCAGACCATCAAGACCAGTTTTCTGTCTCCAACAGTGATAATAGAGGAAGCTATACGGGGAGAATGTATGAGACAGGACACTTTCTGCAGTCCATCTCCTTCACCAGCATCCACAATTATCGTGTTAGATGTGTAAGAGGGTACATCTCTGCTCAGTGCTTTTAGTATCTATTTATGGACCTGTTATCCATGTATTATTCTTAATCACTTTTTGAATTGACTGGTATTCTCTACTTCTACACAATCCCATGGCAGCAAATCCCAGAAGTTTACTATCTACTTCCTCTTAACAGTTTTAAATTGAAAACCTGCTAGTTTCATTGGGCATTTTCTACTTGTACTACAGGATTTCATGAATAACAGTTCTGCATTCAGTTTATTCACTGCTTCTATAATTGTGTAAACCTCAGTTGTAAACCATCACCCCTGATCTTCACCTCTCCAAACTGAAGAGCCAGGCCCTTTTAGTCGCTCTTCGGAAGGTAGATGCTCCATCCCCTTAATCATTTTAGTTGCCCTTCTGTGTACTTTCTCTAATTCCACAATATTTTTCTTGAAACACTGACACCAGAAATGTACATAGCACTGTCTGACCTACAGCACTAAAAGGTTTTCTTTTATAAAGATTGTTTCCAGCAAAGGAAGGAAAATCAGGAAATTGTTAAAAATAAAAGCATTTTTCAGTACTTCATTTTTAAAATGCTATACTGTCATTTTTCTCTCCATCTTTAGAAATAATTCAAAAAGGCTTTACTCAATGATGATCACTTACACAGGAATTTCTGTGAGGCAGACCAAAGTCTCTTTGTACTCAAAATCCCAGACCTTGTTTAATTGCTTATTATACAGAGATGGGATCATGTTAACATCTTTGACTCGCAGCATCCATTTACCATACTGAATGCCGGATGTGATGTTTATAAGGACAAAAAAAACAAAAAAAAAACAAAAAAAAAAGGAGAAATTTATTTTTCTTTCCTCAAACACTTCTGAAATATGAAAATAGAGATTTAATACTCTTCTTTGCTAATGAACTTTCATTAAGGTGTTCCAGTAAAAATGCTGTTAGTTAATTTAGAAAAAAATGAAATCTGTTGGAGCTGTTTCCATGCTTCACATTGTATAATGTACTACTGAGACAAAGGAGAGAGCCAGCAGTTCAGATTCATTAAATCAAACTTGGGTTTCATAACCCTGAGGACTGTTCAGACACAGGGCTACAGGGTAAAAGAAGAAACTGCACCTCCAGCAACTTATATATCAAATATTGAAGAAAGGAAAGTATTTAGTGAATTCAAACCAACTCCATTGATAGCTGTGAGTCATATTTTTTGGCAAGTGAATTATTTCTTAATATCTCACTCAGCTCTAATGATTCCCCTCTAGAAGGTTAAACTGCTGTGAGAAATGTGGTGAAATGTCTATCTTTAGATATCTTCCAAACCAAACTAAGAACTTCACAATGAACTGAGCTTTAGAAATATTCCAGCTATATGCAGAAGGAAAGGAAAGCCAGACCAATTGGTTTCCTGGCTGCTTAGAGGGACAGACAGGCTGAGGCAAAACAAATGGAAAAAAATGCAGGAGGAAGAAGGCTGGGATGGAGAGAACAGAAAGATCTTTAGCACATTGCCTTATAAAACCTGAAATATAGCCCAGGATTCCCTAGTATACTCCACATCCTTTCTAACTCAAGAAATAATTATGAAATCTAGTGGTTAAGTGGTCATATACCCCTATACTGTAAGGCCAAGTACCACCTTACTGGTCAATCCACATAGTATGTCAAAATTCACTATTTATATTATTCTAAAGGTTCATTTGCTGAAAATCTTCATTTGCTCTAAAGATTTCAGTCCTGCTAACGTTCAGAGGAGTCAGTAAGGTTCTAGGTTTCTTTGTTCATATGTTTGCTGCTTTAATACTTTGGGAATTACATAAAAAACTATGATAAAAGAATATCAAGTCAAACAGTCTGAGGCTAAAAAATGCAGCAGCTAGATTTGGCAGTGCAATGTTAATCTGTCTGCATGTGTACCTTTACAGTCTCTGAGCACATGATTAACTTTCTCACAGGACCTTTGCCTGCCTGTTCTATGAGCGGTATTGAACCTTTGTACTTAGTCCCTTTGAACGTATGCTTACTTATAGTGTCTTATAGGAAAATAAAGTGTAAACTATAAAAGAATTCTAATCTGCATGTATTGAAACCTCATTTGAGAGAAAATTCTCGTTTCTACATTTTTAACATGTTAAAGAATAATTATAAACTTGTAGAAGATTGCATTCATGCACAAAATATTAAAACTTACTAGGTATTACTAAAATGCCTACTTCAGAGGCAGATACAGCTTCAGTCTACACAGAAGGCTACATAGTGATACAACTGCATCATGTGATGCTGCAACATGTGGGCCTACTAATTAAAACTCTTCTAATTTTCACCTCAGTAAATTTTATTAGCATAAGAGCATGAGATACAGTTTTGATTTACCTCTTAGATCACTTCATCGTAACAGAAAAACCCTGCATTAACAATACAATATGGAAATGTAAGCTGTGTAAAATAAAATTATGAATTCTGAAAGCATTTAAACCAGCTAATTCAAAATAAATAACTTTCTATAATATTAGTATAAACTAAAATGTTTCAAAATTATAACTTTTCCTTTTGATATTCAGTTTACATGGAGCAAGATCTGAGAAAAGCCATTCTTTTGAGAAAAGGAGTGAACTTTTATGTTAAAGTGGTAACTTTATTTTTGGTATTTTATTATTATAATACTCTGTCACTTCCACTGTCATCTGCCTGGCTACTGTCTCTACAGTGATTCAGAATACTGGTAAAGCTGAGTGAATACAAATAGAAACATCTACTAGAAAACATGATGAAGATTGATCACAGAAAGAAAGACTAAAATAAGCTAAAAAAGTGAGGAAACACTAAACAAGCATCAATGAAAGAAATACTAAACAGGAAGGATTTATTTTATTCTTTCTAATAAGCAATGTACCATATAAAATATATTCTGAATTAGTTTTTCAGGGATAATAGTAAGAGTAACATGAAAATTGTCTTCCGTTTAACTCTTTCAGGGTTAGTATTTCCATGAATTGATAATAATATTACTTATTTAACATTTGATTCTGTAAGACACTAAGCAATAAGATCATCAGAGCACTTTCCTGCATAGGTAATTTTAAGCATGTGAATAGCCCATGTGAAACTGTCATCATGGTTTTCGTAAGCATATGATAAATCACGCTGTTGAATCCAGGCAAGAATGCTCAGAACCTTGTGCAATCAAGTTAAGGGCTTTATGTGAAGTGAAAAGACAATGAAGACACCCCGAAGAGTTTATAACTATCAGTTTAAGCAATATTAATGTTCTCTTCTAAACATTCCCCATGAATGTCTGTGAGCACATTTTCTTCAATATATCTTCATCTTCTTTTACTAATTCTTTGGTTACTTTAGTGCTGTTATATATCTGACTTGCTATATTTTTTATAGACCCATAAAGAAAGGCAGTTGGGTCTTGTGGGAGTGGGGGGAGAGAAGGGGGAGTAGAGGAGGAGAGGGGATGGTGGTGATAAAATGTAATTCCTCTGAACACCTGCTGAGTTTAATTGCACTACAGCTGGTGCTGATTGTAAGTGGGTAAGGAAGGAGTAAGGGGGGGGTTACTGACTGATTGGCTGTCGTTACATCCAGTTTTATTGTCTTTTTTTCCCCTTTCAGTATTATTCTTACAAGTTAAAAGAGACTCTGAGTCTGAGGGATTAGGGACCTAAACCAAAGAGGAATCTTATGATCTGTGAGCAGAATAAGATGTGGTGTTTCCTGGATGAAGACATCTGAAGAGAGCATATGTGAACCTCAAGAGCAAGACTGATGATCCCAACAGACAAATTGCCACAGTATGCAGCATTCACTAGAATGAAAGGTTTATAGGTGAGATATTTAAAGAGGTCACCACGCCCAGAGCATGTGGGTCTGCAATGAAATAGAAGACAGTGCTTGAGATGAAGGAGCTGTGGTCATTCAAAAGGGATAGCAAACCATGCAGAGAAATTTTCAAGCAGGTTCTCATTCTGCAAGAACTTAAAGATAACAAAGTATGATGGGTTTAAAAAGTATAGCATCAAGGCACTGTGGAACAAACCCCTGTTCACAAAATTGATAGAAATGGGCACTGAAAAATGGACTGCTGTAATCTGATAATTGCTGGGGACAAGCTGCTTTAATATAGAGAAGTATGATGCACATAGTTGTGATTTAAAGACTTGACTTTAGAATATATCAAAAGAGGTGACAGAACATTACAGATGGGTAATTCCCTTGGAAAACAAAACAAAACAAACTCCAAAACAACCCACATCCCCAAATTTTGAGTTAGTTTGTAAGCAGCTACAAGCTAAAAATGAGATCTAAAGTAGCAGGAAAACAGATTGATAGGTGTACTTCAGGACTCTCTGGAATTTTAATGGGACAGGAATGTTAATAATGATGTTAAATAACCTTTATAAAAGATTAGGGACTTATGATTCAGTGATAAAAGTTGGGGAAGGGAGAATTTGCTTTAAATTTGGAACATGAAAATGCAGGATTTTTCATTACTATAGTGGGTAAAAAGTTAAGCATATTAATCAAATTTTTATAAATGAAATGACTTGATAAATATTTCTCACTACCTAAATAACAAAATGTCTATGTTTAAAATAAATCCTTTTCAGGAAATGTTTACTCAAATAAAAATTCTGTAGATGATTTAAGTGTGTATTAAGTGGAATAAGTGCCTATGAAATAAGGTCAGTAAAAACAGTCAAGCTGAGAGGATACAAATGTTTGTGGTACATCACAATAAGAAAGCACATTGACATATAATACTGCCAACTAATGACAGAATAGAAAGCGACACAGAAGATGGGGTAATGTTTGTCTGGATTAAGGAGCTACAAACAATACCCACAGTCCTGGATGAAGAGTGACCTAGAGCTGGCTTTCTCACCACTGGAAAAATTTACACGGAGAAGAGGGAGACCTTTGCTTCCTGTTAAGCAGACAGAAAAGACAGAGAGGAAGGAACTACTTAGCTGTTACATTTTGCTCTCTAAAATTCATCCTACCTGCTACTTCAGTATCTAGCTGACCTTCGTGACAATGTCAGTCTCTCTGCATACGTCGTCATGTATCCAGCTGTATTTTTAGCAGGCTAAGACCTCATTGGCATTACTGAAGCCTTCACAATGTGAATGTTTCCTTTCTGATTTGCCTCACGAAAGTTTTCAGGAATGAGTTAATTCACCAAAGTAGTTTGAAGACATTTTCTCACAAATTACTTTATATAGGATGGGATCTCAGGAACTCAGCTCCAGTTTCACATATATGCATACGTAGAGCCACGTAACACTTAATTAAAAAGCTAATGCAGTTTATTGCTTTCTCCATCAATGTATTCATTGTTTTCATATTCATGTCCTGATTACAAAGTAGACAAGAGACATATAAAATGAAAAAATTTCTTATTAAATAAAGTTAATTTTACTTCTAATGGTAAAATTGGTTTTATGCTTAATGAACAGATTAAAACTATTGATCAATTTCTAGCTCCATCTTCATGAAGGTTACCATCTAAAATGTTACTTCTCTGCCCTGATAATAAAAGAATTAGGTTAATTAATTTTAAATAACTTTATTTCTTTCCTTAAGTATAACATTCATGAGACTATTATTTTAAATGTTTCAGGTGCTGCCACATATTTTTATTTAGCATTCTGTGATTTCTTAAACATACAGATTGACTGGTAACTTTACTTTCTTTCTCCATTCCATATAACAGTCGATAACAGACAGAATTTTGATACATAATAACAAATGAAATTGTTTTAATTCCTGTGTATTTACCTTTTTCAGGTTGTCAATCTGGGATGAATGTGGACTTCTAAAGAAAAGGTTCAAATTTTTTTTAATCCAATTATATAATTCTCAACTATGTGAGCTTCTTTTTCAGACTCTAACATAGATTCCATTTAGCTTTACTGTTTCCAGGATAAGTATAATTATAGAACCTTTAGGTATTGCTTTCCACTAAATCTCATTTTCAAGAGACATTAGCTCCTAGCACCACTAGTCCATAACACAAAGGAAAACTTCCTTCTTTTCATAACATACCACTTTTTCATGCTTGCTTCTTGGAAAAAATAATGTGGTAAAAAGAAGGCTTACTGAGCAGCACTATTTCAAGGAAGGCCTGAGGAATCATTTCGTAATATTGGCAAAAATTCTGCTGAGAACTCAGTATCTACTCTAATTGTTAAAACAAATGAACAAAAAATCAAGGGTTAGTGACTATTTGTCTTTGATGCACTTTGTCAAAAGAGTCTTAAGTATTTGGGGAAGAACTTCTCATTGCAAGTTCAGGAGACTTATACCAGTGGTTTATAAACCTTGAGGGACAGAGATTGCACAATTTTTCTGGGCAAGATGCTTCACTGCTGGACTGTCATAGAATGGTAGAGTCACAGAATCATAGAATCATAGAATGGTTTGGGATGGAAGGGACCTTAAAGATCATCTAGTTCCAATTCTCCAGCCATGAGCAGAGAGATCTTTCACTAGATCAGGTTGCTCAAAGCCCCATCCAATATGACCTTGAACATTTCTAGGGATGGGGCATCCACGGCTTCTTCGGGCAATCTGTTCCAGTGTTGAGCTACCCTCATCATAAAGAATTTCTTCCTTATATCTAATCTAACCTGTTTATTTTATAACACTGTTACCTCTTTTCCTATTGCTACAGGGCCTGGTAAAAAGTCTCTCACAATCTTATAAGCCCCCTTTAAGTATCGAAAGACCACAATAAGGTCTTCTGAGAACCTTCTCTTCTCAAAGCTAAACAACCTCAACTCTCTCAGCCTTTCTTTACAGCAGAGGTGTGCCAGGCTTCTGATTGTTTTTGTGGCCCTCCTCTGGACCCACTTTAAGAGTTCATCTCATTCTTCTACTGTGGACCCCACAGTACTCCAGGGCAGGTCTCACAAAAGCAGAGTTGAGGGGAAGAATTATCTCCCTCCACCTGCTGGCCATGCTTCTTTTTGTGCAGCACAGGGTATGATTGGCTTTCTGGGCTGCAAGTTCATGTCATTGCTGGTTGATGTCCAGCTTTTCATTTACCAGTAACCCCAAGTCCTTCGCTGCAGGGCTGCTCTCAGTCAATTAATCTACCAGTCTGTACTGATTCTGGTGATTGCCCTGACCCAGGTGCAGGACCTTCCACTTGGTCTTGTTGAACTTGGCCTTGTTGCACATGTCCTTGTCCTCACAGACGAAAAGTTTCTCCTTATAGCCAATCTTTGTCTCTTTTCTGTTGTCCTCCTGCCAAGCAGCACTGTAGAGAGTTTGGATCTGTCTTCTTGATGGTCTTCTCATAGATATTGGGAGGGGATCTTATCAGGTGCCTCCAAAGCTGTCTCTTCTCCAGGTTGAACAAGCCCGAAACACATCCCGCCTCTGACCAGTTTGAACTCACTACTGAACTCACTACAGCTTATCAAACTCTGGGAGAGGCTGGGGCAGGGGGGCAGAACTAGATGCGTTATTCTAGACATCATCTCACGAGTACAGAGTAAAGCAGCATCTACTGGTTCTGCTCCTCCTAATACAGCCCAGGATGCTGTTGAACATCTTCACTGCCAGGGCCCAGTGCTGGTTCATGTTCAGCTCACTGCGAAAAGCCACAGATCTTTTCCAGCAGACCTACTCCTCAAGCAGTCCATTCCCAGCCTATATCTGTGCAAGGAGTTCTTCCTTCCTAGGTGCAGGACTTAGCCTTTGTCCTTGCTGAATATCATAAGGCTTGTGTTTGTCCATTCCTTCAGCCTGTCCAAGTCCCTCAACAGCAGCCCTGCCCCTGAGTGTGTTGACTTGTTACTCCAGTTTGGTGTTATCTGCAGACATGGTGAACAAGCACTCCATTGCTTCCTCCAGGTCATTAGTAAAGATGTTGAACAAACCAGATCCCAATACAGACCCTTTTCATACTTCTCTATGTACTGGTCTCTTCTACCTTCTCAGACTGAACATCCAAACAGTTTTTTATTCATCTACTAGCCCACACATCTGGACCGCAATGTCATAATTTGAATACGAGAATATTGTGGGAGACAGTGTTAATAGTCTTCCAAAATTCAAGGTCAATTACATCTGTTATTCTCCCCTTGTCCACAGATCCAGACATTTTAACATGAAAGATCATCAGACTGATCAGGCATGAATTACCTTTGCTAAATGATGCTGACTCTTCTTAGTTTTCTTGTCCTCCTTTGTGTGCCGAGAAATGTGTTACAAGAGGACTTACTCCATGATTTTCCTAGGGATTGAAGCGAGGTTGAAACAGTCTGTAGTTCCATGTATATTTTTAAAGGTCTTTTTTGAAGATGGATGGAACATATTCTTTCTTCCAGTCATTGGATATTTCCCTTAAATTTCACGACTTTTAAGATGACAGAAAATGACCATGCAAGTACATCAACCAATTCTCTCAACATCCTTGGATGCAGCCCATCAGGTCCCATGGAATTTTATGGGTTAAGTTCTCTCCAGATATCCCTAATTCAATCCTCACCCACTGGTGGTAGTTCTTCTCCTTGAGCCCTTTCAGTAAGTACAGAGACCTGGGAGAGTGAGACAAAGAAAGTATTGAGCACCTAAGACTTAAGTGTCCGCTGTTGGTAAATCACCCATCCCATTGCTAAATCACTCATCCCATTCAGCAATGGATCCATATTCTCCTCATTCAATCTTTTACAAATAGTATTAGAAGCTCTTCTTGTAGCCATTTATGCCTCCCACAAGTCTGAATTACAGTTGAGTTGTGGTTTTCTTGACACCATCCCTACATTCCTTGGGCAATGTTTTTAGACTCCTCCTTTGTTTCCATCCTCTGTGTACTGCCTTTATGTATTGGAGCTCTACCAGGAGATTCCTGCTTAGACAAGCTGGTCTCCTGATACATCTACAGGCCTTTCTGAGTATCAGGACTGTTCTTCCACTTGAGGATGATGTAACCTGTGAATGCTTTCCAGTTTTTCTACGCTCCTTTACCTTTCAGAGCTGCCTTCAATAGGGTTGCACCTACCAATTCTCTGCATAAGGTGAAGTTTTGTAATAGCAAACATCTAACTATTGAGGGTATAAATGCCATAGATTGTCAGCTATATGAGGCCTATAACTTTAAAATATGCACAGCTTAATTCTAAAATTATTGTGTTATAAATACATGTAAATGAAATTTAACAACACAAACGATAGTTATAGCTATTATTTTTTACACAAGCAAGACAGAATTAACCCTCTCACACACAGACATTTATGATGGAGACACCTAAATCTGAACCAATCACATTTCCTGAATGAAGAAAAGTAAATATCTCTAAAAGGCAAATTGCTAGTCTAAAAGAGGCAGACAAAATAAACTAGAAACTCCTCCTGTAGTATCCCTCAATTGACTCTCTTTTCTTATTGTCTTTGAGTCAGGCAACTAAGACAGATGTAGATATCTACTTGGTAAATGAGGTGAGCTTTTATAAAAGATTATACACCTTTATAAAACCAACAGAAATATGTTATGTGATATAAGAAATTATTCATAAATATGCTTTATAGACATTTCCTCTTGATCAGGTCTCTGTTTTTCTGAAACTGTTGCAAATTCCATTTCAATTTTTTTCTTCTTTTCACTACATTCACTTGTGAACATATAACTGGAGTTTCCTTCCTTGATTAAGTAAATTTTTTTTGCAGAAGTTTCTACCTGAAAATTAAATAGGTATCAACTTGACCACAGGTTATGTTAATTTTGTTGTTTTGTTAATCTATTTTTAAAATGTTACTGACATAAAAGAAGCAAAATAATTAATATAAAACAAGCTTTCTTAACAGTATCCATTAAGCCCTTTATACGTCTTTACTTTTTAGAAAAGACTGGAAATTTATTTTTACTTCTTGAATTACCTGGATATAAAAAAGACACCAGTGGGAAATCGTGACTCCTTGTTTGTTTGGGGGATTGGAGTTATTTTGAGCAAGGAGAATTTGCCAAGCATAGCAGAACTGGAAATAGAGTCTAATGAAATCTTGAGCCTCAGTGTAGGCTAATGATATTTGAAAGTGACATGGTTATATCTTAACAGGATAGCACTGGGCTTAGCCTAAATGTCAGAAGTTTGACAGGCAGGTATCATAAAGATACATCTCAGTCACCTCCAGTGAAAGAATAAGTGATGAGCATTGTCAAGAATGTCCTTCATCTTTCCTTGGCAATTAAAACAAACAGAGGGCCCAATGTCTGCTCTGCTATTCCATTCACTTTCTCCTTTCTCCTATCTACTGTCTAAGCACTTACTGTTCCATTCTCTCACTCAACAAAATGGTAAAGTGAAGATAAGAAAGGAAGAAGGAAATAGTTAAGTCGTCTTTGCGTCACTGGTACTGACCCATTATTTGGCATAGAGAGGAAAAAAAGAAAATGGTTAAGTTCCAGAGTGCTTATAATCTTGTTATTTTTCATTGTTGTTCTACTCAGGCTCAAGGCATAGTTTTTCTGTACACTAACTCTGGCAACAAAGCCGATTCTGGTTCGTAACCTAATCCTCACCATCATTTCTACACTGAGTAGCTGAGGTATATAAGCAATGGTGGATAATCAGCAGTAAGACTGCTATCAGACAGAAGAGTAAGTTTAAAAACATTCTAATTTTATGTGGGAAGGAAAAAAGACTGGGAAAGAGAAATAACCAGAAGGAATAAAGGCTAAGAAGAGCCACAGAAATGAGAACCACCAAAACCAGAGAGGTGAGAATACCAGTCAGCTATCTGAATCAACCACCAGCTTGTTTCAATCATCAGTCTCCCAGTGAGAGCTTGTGTGCCTGGAGCTGTGTGAAATCAGGGGCACACTGCCAGGATGGTAAGGAACTGCGTCCATGCAGATTCCTACCTCAGCTGAATCTTCCCTCCTCTTGTTGTGTTACACAGGTAGCTATGATAGTGGATTAGTGCCAAAGTCAAGGTGTGTGCATCACCCTGGCAAACTGTGATTCATTATAGCCAGGAGCAGGACACACAATAGATGAGCAGCATTATTTCTAGCCAGAGCTACTCACTGGCAGATAATGAGAACAGCACCCTAGGGGAACTCAGCTGCTTTGATTTTTCCAGTTTCTGCACCAGCCTTTCTACCCTGCTAACTATGGGCAGAGAAGAGATGATTCCTGCTCCCATGACTTCATGCTTGATTTAACCCACAAACCAAAGCGGCCCAAGGCTCTCCGAGTTTGGGTTACTAACTGTTCTTGCAATTACACATAACATGTTCCAGTGCTTCAGTTTCCTCAGTGCTAGGGAAAGGAAACCTCCACAGAGCCCATCTGCTCAAGCAAGCTTGTCATGTAGGCAAACATGATCTCACTGAAAAAAGCAAACAAGGCACATAGCCCTACAGACACACAACCCTTAGAGTAAAAGGAATGTAAATAGAGCCCTGCGTGCCAATTTATCTTTACGGATAGGAAAGGTTCCCCAGCATAGACCCTTGCCAGCAAACCTGAAAATGTAGTTGGTTTACAGCAGGTAGTCAAGGCCTGAAAGTATCATCAGTGTCCCAGCAGCTTAAACTCTGGACAGTCTCTCCAATTCTGTTATCCACATTTCAGACATGTTTCCCATGTTCCTTTTCAAATGCATAACAGAAAACAATGGGCAATTAAAAGTGAGTAAATCTTATGTGCATCTGACCATCAGTTAATTTCAGCTGATCGAAGACTTATTCTGTAGCTATTTTGTAGTTACTCGGGTAATAGTTTAAGAGGTTTTTCCTGTGATCCAGTGCAGGGTTAGCTAGTCATGTTCGTAAATGATAAACAGCAACAATTCACATTTTTAATATTACCCATGTCAACTAGTCTTTCATCATCAATGAAAACACTTAGCAGTTACTAAAAATTCTTGGAGCACGTTTTGCCAGAATGGCTCACTTTAAAGCTGGTGTTCCATTAAAATTCACTAGGTCTGGAGTTCAATGATAACTGTACTCTGCATGCTGAGAAGGAGAGAGGATAGAAAAAAGAGATGTGGTATATCCAATTCAACTGAAGACACCATATTTGCAAAGCCATGAGTACCTACTGAGGGTTTACAATCTTATGACAATAAGAAGCCTTGTTTTAATTTTGGTGTTCAGCATCTTCTCTGTGGGTATGCCATGCCAATATGCCCATGCCAAACTAGTTAGAGAAAACTAGCAGCTCTCAGGGCTTGTTTCCTTCGGTAGTTACAGTCATTCAAGAGAAATCTGCTAGTGGTGAAATGCTTTGTAAATCTGAGATTAATTCTGGACAGGTTTCTGTGAAACTTACCTTCTTCATACTATAGTTCTTACAGCACTGTTGGGCATTTCACATCTACTATATGGCTTTATACCATACCATTTTCCAGATTTTGAATCAAAAAGTCTTGAACTTGAAATATTCCGGAACAAGCACTCCTTGTTTGCTTCATTAATACTTTGTCATCCAGAGCATGTCACCAGCTGACCACTGATAAACAATAAACAACTATTCATGACCATGTAACAAGATTGGTTAATGAGAATCCTTTGCTGTTACTCCTGCAGATTTTACAGTCACACACTGATATAGCTGAAACCTTCTGGTGAGGCACTTATATGTAGTGATGCTGAGATGCGGAATATTCATGATGCTATCAGTGTTGTTAAAATATTCTGTAATTTCCTTCCAGGGAAGAGGATGTTAGGGTAACAGGGATTTTGGGTAGCTGGATCATGAAAGTTTAAAAACTCCACTCGAAAGGCCTCTTGTACACAAAAGTTGCTTGCCATTTACAGAACTCAGGACACTGTATCGTGAAAAGTCTTTGTTGATTGAGCGCAAACATAAGACTGATTGCTCTTAACTCTTTCCAGGACCTGACGAATCCACACTTGGATTCTTGGATATTAACTCAGTAATATTTAAAAAAACATAAGAATTATAAGTGAATGGAGACAAATGAAGACTGTACAAAACTGTAAATACAGACCTGGAACTGTATTTGAATCTACACACAAATATACAGAAGATGGGGGAGGGAAGGGAGAGGCACCAGCATAAGGAAAATCAGTAGACTTATGCCTTACTAACCTTTCTGAAGTTATCTATAATATTCCATGTACCATCTCCAGTGTTTTCAATGGTCATTAAATGTTAGCTTTTCTAAGAAACTGAAGAGTGTTTTCTCAGAAAGACAACTGGGAAGAGTTACTGCCCAATTATTAGGATTTTGCGTACAATAGCCTCAAGGATTTATCTTCCCAGAAATCTCTGAAAAGATAGAAATCCTGTCTCTGATTCATCAAAGAATTAAGCTGTGGTACATGAAATACTTTCACAAATTATGGCCTCAGTATTCTTCTATATGATACAGTGGCACATTATCATCTTTTATGTTCCTAAAGGGTTAATTTTATCTTCTTTTTCCCTTCTGTTCTTATGGGAAGTGACTATATAATAGGATTCTGCAGCAACAGAAGGAAAAGGGAAACTGGGTGAAAGAACAGCTATCTACATAGGCTTTGAGGACTGCTTTCCTCATAGAAATTAGAAAATTTTTATCATTTTTAATTTATTTCATTTAATTTCTGCTTCTGTTGCCTTAGCTTAAGATTTTTCACTGCTGAACATATCTTACTGAAGGTTTGTGCAGCTGTGTTTCCGGTCCCAATTCTAAGATCTTGAACTCAGCAAGGACTTCTCAGGCTATACCATCCCAGGTATGGGGGCAGGAGGTGAGGGGGTGGGAACCTGAAGCTAAAGCTTCAGTAACCATATGCAGGCAAGTGGTAGAACAGAGGACTTGTTTCCCTGAGAACAGACCTTGAATGTGGCTTGAATTTGAAGTCAGCATCATAATGCCAGTGATGTAATTAGCTCATCAACTCCTGACAACTGTGTGTGAATTTTGGTTGAGTTTTCATAATATGATATCATCACAACTTTGAAAAGAATTTAGAAAATTTCCATACTACTGCCTTGTCTTTGTGCATGTTTCCTGAAGAGATTATCTTCTGTAAGAAACACCACCTCAAAAGCATCAAGACTGTTTAAAAAGCCCTTCAGATGTTCAGTTTTCTTAATTAGGTATTTACCAACCATTGGCAAGCAAAGATGCATAGTAACAGTAAAATAAATTATCCAAGCTTTTCATAAGATTTCCTTCTCAAAAGATTTACATCATTAGGGCTTGTAATGTTTCAGCTTCAACGGAGAAAGAAGGGGTGAGAGTTTCTGCTGCACAACAATAATCATAGCCCATGACAAAGTCAGGAGAGAAAAAAAGAACAAGGATTCTAATAATCTTCTATTGTGACAAAGAGTATGCAAACAAATAAGGACACCAAGAGCTGATCTCATCATGTTGATACATTAACTGGCACACAAAAAGGTGTTCCAAAAAAACTGTGTAGCCAGAGTTTGAAAAAAGTAAAAATCTTGATTCATATTGATTCTAGGCAATCAGTTCAAGAATTTTTGTGCTGTTTGAAAAAAAGTCTGCCAGAAGTTTCCTCTCTAAATGTAATTAGCACGATACAAAATATTGAAATATTGAGATTTCACTTCAATACACTTTACATGGCTTTCACAGAAACAGCACTGAGAACTAAAGGACAGTTTAAGAAAGGTGTATCAAGACGCAACAGTGGGAAGCTGAAGACAAACAACTTCATGTTAGAAGGAGAATACATTTTTTATTACTACAGTGGAACTTAGTGAAACAAGCTAACAGTGGAAGCCATGTATCTGTTCAGCTCTTCAAGACTGCTGGTCTTTCTGGAAAAATATCTTTCTGCAAATAGAAGTTATTGGGATAAAACACAGTAACTGGGTGAAGTTCTATGGTCTATGTTACAAAGCAAGTCAGATTGATCATAGAACCATAGAATCCCTTGGTTGGAAAGAACCTTCAAGATCATCGAGTCCAACCATGCCTAACTACTAGTAAACCATGTCCCTAAGCACCTCATGTACCTGTCTTTTAAATACCTCCAGGGATGGTGACTCAACCACATCCCTGGGCAGCCTGTTCCAGGGCCTGACATCCCTTTCAGTGAAGAAATGTTTTCTAATGTCCAATCTAAACCTCCCCTGGCATAATTTGAGGCCATTTCCTCTCGTCCTCTCGCCTGTTACTTGGAAGAAGAGACCCACTTGTGTAGATAGTTCCACTATCTACACTTCATCTAGCAAAATAAGTGTTGAATATGACTTCAATATTAATTTATTTGGTAGCTGGTTTTGCCTCTTATGTTGAAAGTAGACAGTCTTTCAAAGAATGTAAAGGGGTTTATATGTCTGATACTTCTATTGCCAAATGATTTTTAAGTCATAAATGATAGCTTTGCTTCATTTTTATGTATTAATCATGTATCAACATTATGTATCAGCACTTCAAACATTTTAACAATGGAAGTCTTCAATGTAAAATTCCTGAAGTAGAGTTGTATATACCTTTTATGACAGGTCCCTAAAAATTATGTATGCTTGACAAGTTGAGTATTGTCAGGAGGGAATGCTGGATGAATTGGTCCAGACTGTGGCCTGAGTGCAGAACTTCTCCATTTCTTTTCCCCCCTAGTATTAAAGAATTTTAAAGTGTACAGAAAAAGTAACTAACCAAATATATATTTCAGCTTTAAATATTTATAGTTGTCCATTTAATCATATTTTATATTATGATTTTTTAATATTTTATTCCTTCTCTTTTTTTTCTCATAAACGCTCCAGTTAATTTTTGTGTTATTTATTTTCTTTTCCTTTGGTCTCACACTTTCTGTTGGCTTTTACCCTGGCAACATGCCCCAACCCTTGCAATCTTTTCAAATAAATGGGGATGTTGAGATCCTGTCAGGCCTCTCTCTATATGCTCTATAAAAAATTCTAGAACTTGTTTTTAAAAGAAACTTAGAAGTTCCAAGAAGAAGTCCTTCTCCTGGTGAAATTGTTTAGAGTTTTTTCACTTATTTTAGGGGTTATTATTTTACCTTTATTCTTATAATCTGTGTCCTAATTTCAGTGATCATTCTTTATTAGAGAGGTACGAACAGTACACCCGCTTTTGCTTGTTTAGTTGCTAGAAGAAAAGGGTCTTGGTCTATGCATAGATTTCCTAGGGGACATCTCCATTTCAATAACAGTACCATACACAAGTAAATTCAAATTCCCTTCAAAGTATTATTGATTATTTTATACCTAGTACATATCATTTGCTTTTATTTGTCATATTGCCTGATAGACTGTTTTCAAACAAAATTTCCATTCTATGCTTTTCTTTATTATCTCCATGTTCAGTTCTCCTTATCCTGATTAGCAGCTGTTCAACCTGGCTCTCATCAGTGCTTTTCTGTAGTAGAAGAGACGACAGAAGCTTACGAACCTCTATCCTAAGTGACTATATCTACTTCCCAGCCTGATACCCTATCTTCTCAAAAGAAATAAATAAAGCACAAATTGAGTCTTAACTGGATTATGCATTTCTGTTTTCTTATGAGTTCAGACCACTTACACTGAGGTTGTGGTCACTGAGAAATAATTAAGCACTCCATCTCTCATCTTAACAAAATATTCACCCATGAAAGTACAGGTATAACAGTATAATAGCATAGTTAATAAACCATCTTTAAAACCAAGATTTTTAGTTATAGATACCTATCTCTTTCATAAACTACTTCCTGCATCAAGGTCTCTTGCCAGGGTAATGAGATGCTCCATCATGAGGTTATATATAATTCTGTCAAAATAATCTTAGAAAGTATATAATTTTGAATCACTGTTGGAAGCAGCGACATGAGCAACTGCAAATGTGTTCTTCTAAACTGGGAATGTAATATAGAATTAAATGCAAATGACTACGTTAATGTAACATTATGATTGAGATATGACACAAACAAATGTCATTAAATTCAAAGCATGGTTCCCACAGCAACCGTAATTCTGCTGCTTTGCACTTTCTATACATATTATATTGTATTTCTATGCCATATACTGTGCAATATTAACTTCACTGTATTTTCTTATATTCGCAATGTGACTGAATGATGGTTGTTCTGGGAACCAAAACTGAGTTTCCTATTTTTGTTAATATAAAATCTCCACAATAATGTTGCTTTTATTTTTTTCTCTATGTTTAATTTACTTTGGGTTTGCTGGTTTGTTTTGGTTTTTGTTTGTTTTGGGGTTTTTTTTCAAGAAGATAGTGTATTATTTCAATATATCTGGCCTGGCTAAAAGTTACTGCTTTTGCAGATAAGTATGCATTTGAGCTATAATCAGAACCAGGAATATATTCAAATTAATTTTATTTCACTAGATTTTAGTCCAGTTGAGGTTTTCTTGCACTTTTAGCCTTTTCCTTCCCAATTTCACAGCCTGAGCCTTGGTTTCAAACCAAGAAGACAGAGATTTTAATAGGAAGACAAAAAAGAAAAAGGGGGAAAAAAAAAAAAAAAAAAAAAAAGTAATCTGCTGGGTCTATATTTCTACCATGTTAACCTACATATAAGGAAAGAGCAGCAGGAACTCAGTAGGCTATCTACTGAGGCCATGACACCAATTTAAATTTGACAGGTTCATTAAGGTGCAAATTTTGGACTGAGTGCCTAATTAACATTCACACACTCAAATGAGTAACAGCTTAAGAGAACAAGAAATGTCTTGCATTGACCAGCTGCTTTATTTTTACCAATTTGTTTTAATATTTATCTTCATATATAGATGAGAGAGGGAGACTAGAGAGAGACTAACCATAGCATACATTAGACTTGGTACTGGCTAGTACCAAATTAGAGCTCACACACTGGTGTGATAAGACTGAACAGGAAAACAGATCACCAGGTCTAAACAGAGACTTTTTCAGAACCCCTGTGTTAAAATATAGACTTCTACCATCATAAGAAAGAAGGAATTTAAATAATTTTTGGAATTCCAGGAAAGACACACGCACAAAGTCCTTTAAAGATGCGGGGAGAAAAGGATTACTGTTTTTCTACTTTTTCAGATCTTTAAGTTTTCTAGACAATATGGGGATTGACAATTCATGAAACTTGATTTTTTTTTTCTTTTTTTTTTTTTTTTTTTGTTACTATTATAATTTTGAAGAGGTAGCTTTTATTGGTATTCATTTCTATAAAACTGGGGAATGCTTATGCTTTGCATTTATTGCTTCAACTATTTTGAAACTGAATGTAAGTCATAAAATTTAAAGGAAATTTTCTGAAATTTGTAAATAGCACCTTTCAGTATTTTTTCAATGTATATGCCTATTATGTTTTGATATATAAGTAGGCTTAGGAATTTTTTCTTAACAGGTACTTATGAAGACTATAATTCTGTTTGATTTCATTTTGCTGAAATTCCTGGAATGCAAGCTCATGTTCATGGTGTTTTGTAAGTAGAGGAGCACACACTGGACAACAATTGTCCTGAAGTCCTTCCCTAAAATGTTCTGAAATGCTTCTTATTTTTCCATTTCAGGGCTAACATATGAAGAAAGCTAGAGAAATATAAAAAGTGTTTCACAAACTGTGCTAACTTGTGATTTACACTGGTCTGAGTAGGAAATCTAACTCAGTGGAAGGTGTAAGTAGTGAATACAGACTAAAGGACAGGTCAACTAAATCACAAGATTTTGAAGACTATAGCAAGACATAATTTTGGAAACAGATTACTGAGATGTTATGTCACTTTGGTTTATCCATTTTGAGATTATGAACACTGTTTTAATAATTCTGTTCTGAATAGCTTTTCAAGTCTAATAAAATTGCTGATGCTTTATTGCAAATTGTTGCCCATGGGAGACCTCAAATAATATTTCTATAAGCAAGGAATGAGGTATTATGTGTGATTTAAATAAATAATCATGTTCAATTGAAAGCATACCTAACTTTCAGCACTAAAAATAGTGATAGATTCTTCTAAATTAATAGAATTATATTGTATGCTCTAGAATCTTCGACTAAATACAGCAAGTGAGCTAAGATACTATAAAATATGCATTTGTGTTCTCCTTAGGTATGTTTTCATTTGTGTTCCAAGACTGGTCTCAGTCTATTATTATGCTCTATCTCAAAGGGATTTTTTTTTTGTTTGTTTGTTTCTTTAATGAAGAGATGCTGTTCTTTTGTAACTTTTACATATATTTGTTCTTGTCCTTTTTCCTTTATTTTCTCTTTATTCGTACACTGAAGCAAAACTTAAATTAGGAAAAGGATTACCTGCTCATAACATTTAGAGTATTGGGATAGGTCTAGCAACAGTTTTTGCCTAGAATTCCAAGTTTCTTTGTTTTATGTAAGAAATGGGAGGGAAAAAAAATGAACCTCTGTGGAAAAGGGGGAAATATTTAGGACTTTCCACAAAATAGGTGAAATAGTAGCTTGCTAGCATTTTTTTATTCAGTACAAAAATAATAACAATTAAGTCCTTAATTCTAACCTAACACCACTACCTTTGGAATCGAAGATTATATGACCAAAGAGCAAGCTCTGGTTACACACAGAAATGCCTGTGGATTAAAGTAAAACCCCGTAAGTCACACAGAAATGTGTATCTGGTTGTGGTTAACAACAGCAAGTTCCATAGACACCTTGAAAGATCAAGACTAAAACAGATTTCAAGATGTAATCCTTGAAAAATAAATATGAAACAAAAATGCAGTGTAATGCTTGGATTTGCATCAATATCAAATTGGAGCAGCAACAATTCAAACCCATATACCCGAATGCACTGTAGCATTTTAAATAATGCATAAAATACATGTTAAAATAGGCAAAATATAGCAATACAAATATGAAAAGGTAAAGTATATGTTGAAACAGATTCAGTATTTTAAAATCAGTTAGTTCATGTAAATGAGAGATTGGTGTCAATGAACATTTAAGAATGAACAAGCTGTTCAGGAGACTCAAACACAAATGCACCTTGTGCGCTATAAAAGGTTTCAATTTTGCTATTTTCTAAACACAGAAAAATGTATCCCCCCCATTCAGAATATTGAATGTCTTATGAAAAGTGAAAGGTCATTTGTAACTGTCCAAAGGATTGATGGAGTTGAGATACCTCCTTGACCTTCACCCTGCACTCATAAAGAACAGTCTCAGATGACAGAGCATCAGGCAAGTTTTGAGAAAATGTCTTTTCTTATTTTATATTGCATAGCAGGCTTGTTACCTGATATTTTTCATAATTGTATGTCAAGATTTAATTACTTCATGTCTTCTCTCATTAAAAGTAAACTGTCATCTAATACCACTCAGCTATGTTTGTGATTTGCACTAATTCAAGCATTTCTGTCTGCTTTTTGCCATTGTTTTCCATCTCGGTTTCTACAATAATTGCTTTGGAGGTCTACACAAACAATGTCAAGGTCAAACCTTACAAATACAAATATTCTTTTCCAATTACTTATTGTCAGTTAAAGATGCACATTATAAAAACCGGTTCAGAGGAGTTTCTTTTTTTTTCTTCATATTATAATCTTCACGTAAAGCAAGAGGGAATGCAAGCTAAAGTTGTTAAACTTCAACAAGACTTGTGAATACATGAGGCTTATCACATTTAAATCTTTCTACCACATTTTGAATCATGTAGTATGTTAGGAAAACTGTATACAAAATATATTATTATCCATATCCTGGAAGTAAATAAAATTTATTCAAAGGTAAATCCTTTTGTTGTTATATTCTTTCATCCTACCAACAGGGAGAGTCAAGGACATGCAGCTTAATGGTCCACTTACCAAGAAACAAGAAGGCAAAGAATTCATTTATCAAGCTTGAGTATAAAGTGTCACTCTCCCTACTTCCCTGCAAGAAAGCATGAGAGTGCCAGGCAGCAAAAGAGTGAAATGAGAAGAAAGAAGCCAAAAAAAGAAAAAAAAGAAAAAAAAAAAAAAATAATAAAAAAAAGTGTCTTTCCTGAAGAGGATGGAGATTTGTTGGGATAAAACAGATAATGACAAAAAATATTGAGACTGATTATTGTTCCTTTGCTAATTTTTTTCTCACTGATTATAGAGGCACTAACATGAATATAATGCATTGTCTAAAAGCAAAAATTTCTTAAAGCTCTTTTGGAGAACCCAACCAAACCTTCTCTGAAAAGTCAGAGATTTAACTTTTATTTGACATGTTATTTGCTCTATGAACATAAGGGAAAACTGCTATACTGTTACCTAGCTGCAGAAGTAGTTTAAATCCACAGGATGGGAAACAAGAACCATGGTAATCAGTTGCTCTTGATCAAGCTTACTCTAATTTTGCATTTTGGTTTAATTTGTTAATTTGTTAATTTTGTTGTATTTAAAACAAATTACTATCCAATTTTTAGACCATTCTTCCGCATTGTAAGAACCTAGATTTTATTCCTTCTTTTCCCTCAAGAAACTGAAACTAATTTCTCTCATCTCCCATCCTTGACTACCAACAAATAAATTCTGGTGGACCACAGAATGCTGAAGGTCATGTTTGTGAGATGTTACTTCTGAATGATTACTTCATTCTAGAAAAACTCACTCAAATATGTTTCAATTCTCAGAATACTTAAAAAAAAAAATAATAAATAAATAAA
>KL278254.1:19093-29233 GCA_000699545.1 Podiceps cristatus | reverse complement strand
AAACACTACAGAGAAAGCTAACCTGCACAAATATAACAATAATGATAAAGGAATAAATTTTGAGATCTTTCTCACTTTGTCTGGACCTGTGTTATTGTGTATCATTTTAGAAAAACAATTAATGGAACTAAATGCTGGCATAATATGACATATTCATACAATGGCATCTATTAATGTAAGAATGTAGTTATCCTTTATTTGAAGCCTAACCTTTGGATACCTGCTGTGCTGCTAGATGCTAGAATGTCAAAGAAAAATAAGTGAAAGCATATCTCATCATGGGGTAAATTGCCTGTTGAAAAGAAATGTACTTAGTTTCTCATTTGAATGCTGCTTTCTGCTAAAAAAGAAAAAGAGGAAAAAATAGGGGTAAAAAAAGAAAGAAAAGGAAAGGATTGCTATCAAGATAAAGACTAAGCTTTCCTAACCAAAAACAAACAAAAAAATCCCTAAGAATCAGAAAAAAAAAAAAAAAAATCCTCAGCCCACTCCCAACCAAAATAAAAAGAATAAAAATACTCAGTTTAACAGAAAGTATAATCCAAAAGGAAAGGGAAACAGCATATTCTCTTTGTGTTGCTTGCCTATTTTGGTCTGTTTTAGGCTTTTCACGTCAGTGAATGAAATTTGAGATCCCCAGCAAGTAGCAAGGAAAAAAGCATGATAAAAACAACAGACATACTGTATTAAGAACTTTTTGAAAAATAAAGTGGGAATAAATCTTTAGGAAAAAGAACTATTAGTTTAACTTTTAATGTCATTTACATACAACATACAGAGGAAAAAGAAAAACATTGTAACTCTGTGTGCTACATATTGTGTTATCAAAATGCTGCACACTCCTTCCACTGTGCATTCCTCAGTCAGTAAAGAAATAATGACTCTATAGAAAACGCGATGCAATTACATAGCTGTAACATTTATATAATACACATTTGGAGAGAAGTAACATAACTTAATATTCAAACTGCAATTGTATAAATACTACTTCAAAATTGACATTCACTTTTTGTTTGTTAAGTCCATTAAGCAGTGCCTAGTTGAAAGTTCAGAAACAATTATCATGGTTCTTAAATATTAATACAAAACCCCCTAGATTTTAAACAGGTTTGAAATAAAGAAAAGATTATTATGTACCACTACGGAATACAAAGCAAAAATAATACAGACCCTTTAATAACCATCACTAAATTTACTTGACCTACCTTATCTGTAGCAAAATGCTAAGTCCCCCGAGAGGCCTTTGACTAATTTTCCTAGTAAATTCTTCAACGACACATAAACAATCAAGGTTTCTTTCACAAGTCACTCATTTTACAAATACTATATCATTTTCAACCTTTAGAGATTATATTAAAACTCCCCTAAAGCTTAGCGTATTGAGTAAAGAAGCGTTTGTACTTTAAAACAGGACCATCTGCATTTCATTAACAGCTTAACCACCATCTTGTCTACAGATAAATACAGCATTATTAAATCTGTTTTTCAGAAAGTAGTTATTACCCTGAGTTCTTAAGTTGCATCAAATTATATTCTTATAATATTCCAAAGCTGTAATTTAAAGAGTTTAAAAAAATAAAGGGAAAGAACATAAGTATCTTTCTGAGGCAAGTTATTGATGCAGCTTATAATAATGAGGCATAGTTTGTACCTACTTTGCAAAATTTCATTACAGGAAAGAATTGCTCCAATTTTATACAAAAAAACCCCAACCCATTCGAAATGACAAAATGTGTTTGGATAGAAATTTAAAAAATTCAAGGACGTTTGAACGTTAGCTGTCATTATGGTCCAGTTCACTGTTTATTTCTTTGGTATGCATCTCCTGACCTGTATATAAAATTCATAGTTTCAGAAGTGACATGTGCAAGCCTTGGACAACTGGGGAAAAGGCATATTTCCTGACCTTGTAACCATAGCAACCACTTGCTGATTGGTAGCAGGCAGCCTTTCCATCCTTTACCACTGAAGGCAAGTATGTGAGATTGCTGGCTTTGTTTGTGGCTCTTGCTTTATTTACATGCAAACATGAATGTCAGCCTTAAAATCTCTCTTCCTTTTTTGTTCATTTGTATGTTTTTATTGAACGCTATGTTAGGAGAGTGGGAAATGAAAGACTCTCGTTTCATAGTTTTGCAATCAATTTATTACAAATATTAAAGCAATAAGTGATTCCACTTTAACACACGCACATGCACTTTGAACAAAGTTAGAAATATCAACAATATTCTGCCATTTGTGTTATTAAGGTGTACTTACAGCAAACGATAATGTTTTGTAATTGATTCCAGCTTGCAGGATAAAAAAATCATATTTTTTTATGCACTTCAAGAGGAAGCTATTAATAAAATAGGATTTCATTCTTTTTCTACCTTTTTCTTTCCTTTGTCATTTTGATATTAAGGGGTAAACCGAACAAAATGTAAATTATAAAATACGTAAGTGTGGAGGCTGCTTCATTCTAGGATTAAGGTTCCAAATTTTCCCTTCAGCATCATATTAAACAGGTTGGAGATTCTCACTCAAGCTGAATTCTTTGTTGATAGTAGCCAAAAACACACCTCCCCAAAGCCTCCACTACAGTTAATTTCTCCTATATAAAAAAGAAAAAGAGAAAGAAAAAGAGAAAGAAAAAGAGAAAGAAAGAGAAAGAGAAAGAGAAAGAGAAAGAGAAAGAGAAAGAGAAAGAGAAAGAAAAAGAAAAAGAAAAAGAAAAAGAAAAAGAAAAAGAAAAAGAAAAAGAAAAAGAAAAAGAAAAAGAAAAAGAAAAAGAAAAAGAAAAAGAAAAAGAAAAAGAAAAAGAAAAAGAAAAAGAAAAAGAAAAAGAAAAAGAAAAAGAAAAGAAAAAGAAAAAAGAAAAAGAAAAAGAAAAAGAAGAAAAAAAGGACTAAGTATAATTCAGCTTGATATATAATCTGTTGAAAGGTGGCATAGACTAAGCATGCATGGAAACATTTTCTTCTTATCCTGAAAGAGGCTGCATCTCCAGGTCAGGACTGTTGTTAGTGATAGGGAGGTAAAAGGGAAGTCCACTTAGCCAATGTCTTGCTTACACTATAATAAAGTGTGCACGAACAAAAGAGAGCACTTCATGATATTCCATTTCCAAGGCTATTATTTGGGAAAAAGGGAGAATTAATTTTCTTACATATGAATAGTATGCAACCTGTTTTTAATTTAATAGGTAACATCAGCACAGGAAAGTATTTTTGAGTAATTATTTTGTACTTAACTAACATTTTTACAGGTGTCTTTTAAACATATTAATAATTACTTTAGGATGGGTTTACACAATTTTGGATTCTTTGCATTAACAGGATTATTCCTACTTGCATTCTTTCTCATTAGTTACTTCAGAAATCACTATTATTGATAGCCAACAAATTAGAGGTGATATTAATGCAGTAAGAGCGTTGTTAAGAACATTGTTACAGAAATATTAGAAGGTAAAAATCTTACCTCCTATAAAAGTATTACTACGGAATGTTCTAAAGTTTGTATGGCTTTAACAGGCTTTTCATTTTTTGTCTAACACTACACACACAGCCAGATACTAAGAATGCAAATAGATTAATTCACATTAAATATATGCATATATATATATATAAAATCATTAACACACATACAGTATACAGTCTATTTGAATATACATGTTAAAAATGTTAAACAATACATGTTATGGGTTTCTTTATTGCAAAATATTAAGTATTGCAATCAGCACATCCTATTTCTAAGTAGCGCTAATACATCCACTGTTTTCATGAATATATTTACAGTTCATTTTTGCAGACACATGTGAATTTACTCACAAAAGTAGTCAAATTTAAGTCCTTTGATATTTTAGCAATTTCAATTATCCATTTGCTTATGCTTTCCAGAAAACAGGTCTTTACATTTGAAATGAGGAATTTAAACTTTCACTTTGCAATCAGATCTAATGCAAAAAGATTCATTTCAAGTGTACAAGCCTCTCTCTGGGACCTATTTAAAAATCCTTCTATTTAAAACTCATCCTTACTTATTTTCTTTCACATGTAAAGGTCATTTTCTAGTGCACGTAAAAAAATACTCCCCAAAGAAGTCATGCTCAAGGAAAACATTATTTAATTCTTAAATAGATTAGTTTGCAGCATATTTAATGTTTTAAATAATTAAATTGTTTTAATAATGTTTTATCAATGAATATAATGATTTAGTCTGACCTGGCACAGACATGCACAGTGAGCAAAAAGATCTCTTCCAAGTAGTTAAATTACAATCCCCCAACAGAATGTAAAAGGAAAAAAAAAAAAAAAAACACAAAAAAAAAGGCTTTGTTAAATTTTCAATCCTTTCTTTATATAAACATTAAAAATCACAGGATTTTGAAAGGACAAGTAGCTTAGGTTAGTAAAAGATTTTTCATTTTTTACATAATGGTTGTACTCAGAAGTAATTTGCTTTTACTAGAATGCTGTAAAGTTCTCTCTCAGCTCTGATGTACTGTATAAAACATTTCTTAACTCATTAATGTCAAATATAAATTAGTTTTATATTGGAATTTTAACAAATCAGACTCTACAGGCAACATAAAAAGCTAGACCATTGTCAGAAACGGTGTAAAGCTGAATGCAAATTTAAACCAGGTATCATTTATCATAAAAGATATACACACATAAAACAAGACACATTACACTTTCTTGGATGTCCTGAAAATATTGCTGAATCGTACACAACGCTATTAGTAACTGGAATTTTGTAAACACAAACCTCTCCATAAAAAACAACTGTTTTAATTGAGCCAATACAAGGTGACTGTCCCCATGTTATTAAAATACTTTTCTTGGATCTAACAATTATGGACTGTGACTAATATCCAGTGTTGGAGTGTCCTGAATATGATTTTTCCCCATGTATATCCTTTGAATATCTGAGCAAGCATGTTGTATTGTATTAATATCATAATTCAAAGGGAAATTTATTAAACCTCCCCCTCCCAGTATTCCCATCATAGCTAAAAGTTGCAAATTCTATATGGCAGAGCCTAGACAGTAATATCAAATTTTAATAACAATTTCTCTTCTTCAGTCAGTGCTATACTGAAGAAAAGCATAAATTGCTGTGACTGACCGTTAGTTGTTAGAGAAGCAATCTGACTTCTCCACACCCTTATTTCAGTGTATCTGCTCTGTCCCTCAGCTGTATTAATGATAGCATGAAAGGTCACATGATAAACGAGTGACAAAAATATCAAAACATATTAGCCTGTAGCTTTGTTATCAGTGTATGGCAGAGATGACAGAAAATTGTATTTTTCCCCTGAATAATTTTGTGTTACATTTTGCTGGCTAGGCAGAGTGAATTAGGGAGAAATTTCTGCCTCTGACTGTTTGTCTCTTTTTCTGACATACGTGAAGTAATAATATACATTAATAATAGGGAGTAGGCACAGGGAAGAGGTAAGAATTCAGGAGCAGACTGTTTCAATTCTACAAGGTGCTATCCTTGTTTCTTTCACAATACAAATTTTGTTGAAAAATATGCACAGCATTGAATGTTATTAACACTACTGATAATGATCTGCTGTGCATCATGGATATAGTAACCGAAAGACACATGAAAAAGAGAAACAGAAAAATAACTTTAAAACAATGATGTTACATTTCCACCCAGTTGTACTTCTCACCACTACAATTGCACATATTCACTAATTAAATAAAGAAAAGCACCAACAATGCTTGATCCAGGTCATTGTGACGGAGCCCTAGTAATTACGAATTAGAGACAGATATTACTCCTGCTGGTTTAAAGGCTGGCAGGAGTTGCAGACCCTGGGGAGATGAGGTTAGCAATCTTTGAAAGAGAAAATAGAAATTGGCGGGAGCTTAATATCTTATGGCCTATCAGTCTCCATGGTCAGGAGTTAAAGTCATGCCATATCCAAGCTCCCTTTGCTGCTGGCAAACAGCATCAGTGGCAACTCAGTCCTTAAGCTCCTTGCAGATCAAAAGCTGTTGAATAGAACCATTCTGAAAGGCACGGAGAGAGGTTCACAAGCCAAACATGAAAAGTTATATAATTAAAATCGTAATAAACTGATAGCATATACATATAGATGGAGTATTAGTGATCTACTGCAATGCATGTGAGGTATGAATAAAAAATGAGAGTGCATTACTTTCAATGAACAAGCTACACTGGAAAAAAACAGAAAGTCCCTCAATCTTTACCAAAATTTAAAACTGATCTTTAAAAACTTTCTAAAATGTTCAGTTAACTTTTTATCTCTGTTATTATTCATTTTCATGCACCTCCATACTTCTAATTTCCATCTGAGAACAGAATTGTAGAAATACTTCTGAAAAAAAAATTGTTCTTGCAGTATTTATGACCTGACTCAGAGAAGAAAATATCAGAAATCTCATGTGAGAACATTGTTCTCATGAGATTTCTAACCAATTTTACAGACCAACACAATCTGAATAGTTTGAATCTATTCCCAAACTCCAAACCTTTTGAGATATATATCTTACCACAAATGCCTTGTTATATTGTGCAGAAACTGCGAGTGAATGAGGGAGTATGCTATATCCTTCAGGAGCTGTGAGTGAGAAAGGAGGTAGTAAAGCCTGGAATCCTACCTAAATTGTCCAATTTATCAGTCATTCTTTTCTTTTTCAGTTTAAAACAGTTAACACACATACATGCATGTATATATTTTTATATATGCATATGCGTATAACGCTGTAAAGAAATCCTTGCTATTATTTGTGTACAAAGATAAGCATCTATTAGTCAAGGCACCATACAAACAGATTAGAAGAACCAACCTTTGCCCCAAAGAATTTACAGCCTAAATAATTCTTATTTGTGGTTTCAGTGTTCTCCCTCGCAATATATTCCAGAGAGTGACTATGTATAACAAACTACACCACCACCACCACACACCCCCACACCCCGCCCCCCCCTCCCCAAATATCTCCACACTCCTGCAATACCTGGTACTTTTTCAGCTAGAGTTTGAGTTCTTTTTCTCTTGCTTTTGACATATCTCATACTGCTCAGCATTATTCGTATTCAGCCCAATACCATTGTTCCAGGATCCAATTCAAGTTTTATACGTGCAGGTAATCAAAAGTCAGCGTTCTGTTTGGGATACCTCAATAAGTCTATATTCAACTTCTTTGTGTGCTTCTACTATCTTTCTCACATCCTTTCCCCCAGAGTAAAACCGGTTTGATTTATTTAAATAACTAAATTATTTTATTTCTATACTAGATCGATTTCACTCTTCTGCATCTCCCGAGTCTCTCTCTCTCTACATATATATATGTATATTCTTGATTTATATTAATTACTTCTGCTCAAGCACATCCAAAATTAATATTGCTGGTGGCCTCTGTTTCAAAGTTTATGGAGTTTCAGAAAATCTATAAGGACTTATTCTCAAGAAAGCTAAAACTTACTGAAAGCATTTTCCCTTTTCTATTTTGTTTTGTTGAATTCATCACTTCACATTTTGTACTTTGAATTGGAGCTCTTCAACATTCCCAGACAGATTCTATATAAGGTACAGTGTGAGTGCACTACATATATTCCTACACTACTTTTCATTTGCAGTTTCAAAGAATACTGATCAAATTGTCCTGTATCTAAAATTAGGTACTTAACATTTACTAGAAAACTATTAGACAATTTATAACAAAAAACCAGAATATCTCATCATTATCAGAAAGCACCTGATTCTGCCCTCCTGGGGTACATATTTATACTGCAGAAATGCCATTAAAGACACAGGAGCTGAAGCAATGCTCATGGTATAGACATAAGAGACTGAAGAACTGGCACCCAAAAAGTATACAGTCTGAGAATACAGTCATCTATGTCTGGGTTGCCCTATGAATGGAGAGAGACACTTTCAGGTTGCTATCCATTTCATGCCTATAGTAAATGTCTAAACTATGTGATCCAAATGACCCCCTAAAAATTGGTATTTCTCTCCACTGACTCCCTGACAGAGGGATCCTAGGATGACCAGTTGAGATGCTGAGGTCTAGCACAAGATGAGACAAATTTGTAGACTACATAGTCTTTGTTTGTCATTATCTTCTTTACATTTGTGATGGGGAGAACAAAAAGAAAACAATATTTCTCACTAGTGCAACTTAATTTTTTTCATAGTAGTATGAAGAAATGTTACAGTGCTTCATTTTCACCAAATAAACTTAATCTTTGAAGTGCTTCCATCATCTAAATTCTATAACAGACAGGTTTTCCAACATTTACCAGGCTTTTTTGTTTGTACATCGTGTTAGTCAAAAACTGAATTACAGCTTTGAATTAACTCAACTAATAAAACCCAGTATTCCTTAGATGCATCAAATTGCCAGACCCACATACTTGCATATTTTCTAAAGAAAGCACTTTGAATTTGATATCTCTGTCTTTTTATTGACTGTGGTTTTTCTCAGCCGAATCTAATACTCATTGCAGTAAATTAAGCCATTTGTGTGACTACATGGCCTCACAGTTTATCTGAAACCAAAATTGATCCTCAAGGACTTTAAACAAGTTCCAAAACTCTCTCCTCTCACAAATGCCCTTTGACATTACTGTCTAGGCCACTTAAAAACTGACCTGCATCACCACTTTTTACTTAGACAATTACCGATTCTGGTTTAAATCCTCTATTTAACCTAATTTTTGTCCTCCTTGGATATGTATTTTGTCCAGCACATGAAGTTAACCATCAAATGTCTGAATATATATAGATATATCTTAATTTATAAAGACTTTTGACTTTTTTCAGTACTGCTCAACCCTAGAAATAATCCATGTTTGCTATTCATTGTATAGCTCCACTATTAAGGGGTAATGGTTTAAAACTGAAAGAAGGAAGATATAGACTAGACATAAGGAAGAAATTTTTTACAATGAGGGTGGTGAAGCACTGGAACAGGTTGCCCAGAGAGGTGGTAGAAGCCCCATCCCTGGAAACATTCAAGGCCAGGCTGGACAGGGCTCTGAGCAACCTGATCCTGTTGAAGATGTCCCTGCTCATTGCAGGAGGGCTTGGACTAGATGGCCTTTAGAGGTCCCTTCCAACCCAAACTATTCTTTGATTCTATTAGCCTTTCAATCTTGTAGGGATAAATCCTGAGCTTATTCTACATAGGCACATAGCCATAGTGACAGAGAAGTCTTTTATTAGCATGAATCATCATAGCTGGATTGCATTTCAATCAGGATCCACACAGTTGTTTTGCTCCAACTCTTTTGTAGTTCAAGTTCCCCTCTATATACTTCTCCCTGTGTCTTTTAGTCTCTTTTGGCTACACTGGGCCATGATACAAGTCAAGTGATGGCTCAGGTGATGACTCAAGCCAGTTCAATGTAGGCCTATTCAAGCAAACTTTTGAAACTACTTTGCAAGTTATGAAGGATTTACTGTCAATTTCCCCATTTTATTTGAAAAATAAATAGATTTAGTGCCTCGTGGAAGTGTTGAGGACTTCATACAGGGAAAAAGGCATAAGTCCATACTTGGTCTCATGAATCTTTTGATTTGCTCAAGCTGTTGCCAAACAATTTCAAACTTTACCTAATTCTTTCCCTCATTATCACCTTTGCTCCAGTTTCCTGATATTTACGTTCTGAAAGAAAATTACCTATGATGATTGTATACTAGCAAACAGTCAGTCTGTCATATTTTCCTTTTTCTCTTACATGTCCAAACCCAAAATCAAATCTGTTTAGAAACACAGAAGCCCTGGTTCCATGTTTTATGTCTGAATTTTTGTATGCTAGCAGAACAGCTAAATAAAAGTGATATTCATTTTGCACTTTTCAGTTACTAGTTTTCTTTAATCATTCTGCTTTCTTTTTTTCAGTCTGATTAGGTGGTATGAAATCTTCCAAAAATATCATTTGAGCAACACATTTTTGTTCTTGTCATTTTATACTACAGAATCCCTCATAGATAATAATATTTTACATTGGTTCATCTATAGCAAATTTTATTTTTTATTTTATTTTGACCATCTTGTTTATATTTTACTAACTTTTTCCTGAGCAAATGATTAAGTTCCCTCTCCATTCCTCTTGGATCCACATACTCTAGTGGAAGCCAAATTTTTCTTTAGGCCAAAAGAGTCACTCTTT
>KL278254.1:0-19079 GCA_000699545.1 Podiceps cristatus | reverse complement strand
CCTGTTTTCTTAAGTCTTCCTAGAATTGTCCATTTTTAACACTGACTATTCCCTGATTTTGTCTTCCATTCAGGAGAGGAACACAAAATATAAGAGCTACCCTCAAAGACATACAATTTCCTTAGTGATATTTATATTATACTTATTCTATGTTTTTATTTGATTATTATAGGGAAGCAGGCAGTATCTTATGATACTAGCATATGAGATACCTAAGTATGCCTAAGGCCATGATCTCATTGCAATTACAGAGACATGGTGGGATATCTCACATGACTGGAATGCTGTCCTAGGTGGCTACATACTTTTTTAGGAAAGACAGACCAGCAAGGTGAGGTGGAGTTCTTTATGTGAGAAAGCAACTGCAGTGCATCAAGCTCTGCCTAGGGGCAGATGAAGAACCAGTCAAGAGCTTATGGGTATGGACTAAGGGACAGGCTAACATGGGTGACACTGTTGTGGGTGTTGACTACAGGCCACCTGATCAGGAAGGGAAAGTGGATGAAGCCTTCTACAGACAGCTGAAAATAGCCTCACTATCACAGGCCCTGGTTCTCATGGGGAACTTCACCTATCATGATATCTGTTGGAGAGACAACCAACTGGTCACACACAGTCCAGGAGGTTCCTGCAGAACACTGATGATAACTTTCTGACACAGATAGTGGAGTAGCCAATGAGGAGAGGTATACTGCTGGGTGGAGTAGCCAATGAGGAGAGGTATGCTGGTGGGCCTCATACTAACAAAAAAAAAGGGAAAGTGAAGGTTGGGGGCACCTTGGCTGCAGTGACCTTGAGATGGTGGAGTTCATGATCCTGCATGGAGGAAGCAGGGCAGTAAGTAGGATTGGAACCATGGACTTCAGGAGAGCTAACTTTGGCCTCTTCAAGGGCCTACTTGAGGGAATCCCATGGGTTAGGACTCTAGAAGGTAGGGGGGTCCAAGAGAACTGGGCAATATTCAAGTATCACTTCCTCCAAGGTCAAGAGTGGTGCATCCCCATGAGTAAGAATTGAGTAAAGGAGGCAAGAGACCCGTATTGAACAAGGTACTTCTAGTAAATCTCAAATGGAAGAAGGGAGTCTATGGGAAGTGGGAAAAGGGACAGGCCACTTGGGAGGAATAGAGGAATGTTGCCAGGATATACAGGGATGCAACAAGGCAGGCTAAAGTCCACCTGTAATTAAATCTGACAAGGGACATCAAGGACTATAAGAAGGGCTTCTTTGAATATGTCAGTAGCAAAAATGGAAGACTAGGGAAAATGTGGGCCCACAGCTGAATGAGGAGGTGCCCTGGTGACAAAGGATATGACACAGAGAAGGTAGAATACAGAGAAAGCAGAGCTACTGAATGCCGCCTTTGCTTCAGTCTTTACTGCTAAGGCTGCCTCAGATCCTGGAGGCAAGAGAGGAAGTCTGGAAAAAGAAAAGACTTTCCCTTGGTCAAGGAGGATCCAGTTAGAGATCATTTAGGCAAACTGGACACCCACAAATCCATGGGCCCCAATGGGATGCACCCATGAGTGCTGAGAGAGCTGGTAGATGTTGCTGCGAAGCCAGTCTCCATCAGCTTTGAAAGGTCATGAAGAACAGAGGAAGTGCCTGAAGACTGGGCGAAAGCCAGCATCACTCCAGTCTTCAAGAAGGGCAGAGAGGAGGACCCGGGAAACTACAGGACAGTCAGCCTCACCTCCATCCCTGGAAAGGTGATGGAGCTGCTCATTCTGGATGTCATCTCTAAGCATGTGGAGGAAAAGAATGTTATCAGGAGTAGCCAACATGCATTCACTGAGAAAAGCCACTTTATCATCTTTGAAAGGTCATGGAGAACAGAAGTGCCTGAGGACTGAAGGAAAGCCAATGTCACTCCAGTCTTCATGAAGGGCAAGAAGGAGGACCTGGGAAACTACAGGCCGGTCAGCTTAGCCTCCGTCCCTGGAAAGGTGATGGTGCAGCTCACTCTGGAGGTCATCTCTAAGCATGTAGAAGAAGAGAAGGTGATCAGGAGTAGTCAGCATGGATTCACCAAGGGGAAATCATACTTGACCAACCTGATAGCCTTCTATGACTGTCTGGGTGGATGAGGGGAGAGCAGCGGATGTTGTCTACCTTGACTTCAGCAAGGCTTTTGACACTGTCTCCCATAACATCTCATAGTTAAGCTCAGGAAGTGTGGGTTAGTCAAGTGGACGGTGAGTGAGGTGGATTAAGAACTGTCTGAATGGCAGAGCTCAGAGCATTGTGGTCAGTGGCGCAGAGTCTGGTTGGAGGCCCGTAGATAGTGGCGTTACCCAAGGGTCAGTACTGGGCCCAGTCTTGTTCAATTTATTCATCAGTGACCTGGAGAAAGGGACAGAGTGTCCCCTCAGCAAGTTTGCTGATGATACAAAACTGGGAGGACTGACTGATACCCCAGAAGGCCGTGCTGCCATTCAGCGAGACCTGGGCAGGCTGGGGAGTTGGGCAGAGAGGAACCTCATGAGCTTCAACAAGGGTTGAACCTCAGCGGTCCTACAGGGTCCTGGACCTGGGGGGGAATAACCCCGTGCACCGGTACAGGTTAGGGGTTGATCTGCTGGAAGTCATCTCTATGGAGAAGGACCTGGGAGTCCTGGTGGATGACAAACTAACCACGAGACAACAATGTGCCCTTGCAGAGTTGGGCAGAGAGGAACCTCATGAGCTTCAACAAGGGTTGAACCTCAGCGGTCCTACAGGGTCCTGGACCTGGGGGGGAATAACCCCGTGCACCGGTACAGGTTAGGGGTTGATCTGCTGGAAGTCATCTCTATGGAGAAGGACCTGGGAGTCCTGGTGGATGACAAACTAACCACGAGACAACAATGTGCCCTTGCAGCTAGGAAAGCCAACGGCATCCTGGGGTACATTAAGAAGAGTATGGCCAGCATGTCAAGGGAGGTTCTCCTCCCTCTCTACTCTGCCCTAGTGAAGCCCCATCTGGAGTCCTGTGTCCAGTTCTGGGCTCCCCAATTCAAGAAGGACAAGGAACTACTGGACAGAGCCCAGCACAAGGCTACACACATGCTGAGGGGACTAGAGCATCTCTGCTGTGGGGAAAGGCTGAGGGAGCTGGGGCTGTTTAGCCTGAGGAAGAGAAGACAGAGAGGGGAACTTATCAATCTCTCTTATAAATATCTCAAGGGTGGGTGTCAAGAGGATGGGGCCAGGCTCTTTTCTGTGGTGCCCAGCAGACAGGACAAGGGACAATGCTCACAAACTGGAACACAGAAGTTCCATGTGAACATGAGGAAAAAATTCTTTGCTGTGAGGGGGACAGAGCAGTGGCACAGGCTGCCCAGAGAGGTGTGGGGTCTCCTTCTCTGGAGATACTCAAAACCTGCCTGGACGCGTTCCTGTGCATCCTGCTCTGGGTGACCCTGCTCTAGCAGGGGGGTTAGACTAGATGATCTCTAGAGGTCCCTTCCAACCCCTACCATTCTGTGATTCTGTGATTCTGTGATTTATAAGATCTAATACAGCTCACCATTTGAAGCTATCCTTTGAAATTTGGTCAAGATATTTACCCAAATAAAATCTATCCAAGTAAAACTAACTTATAAGCTCTAAAAATAACTGTTTTCCTTCTCTGACTTAAATTTCCTAATGTTAATATCATGCCAAAATGATTACTGAACCCAGTGGGGCCCAGAGGACTTCCAGGACAGCAGGAGGACTATCTCTATTGAAATGATGTGGTGGCTGTCAGAATACCTAAACTGCTAGATTTTCCTCAGTTCTTTGTGTGATATTTTACCTAACTTAAAGAATTAATCTCTGTCTCCCTTGACACAGCTTTCTGGCAGCAGAACTCATACCCCAACCAGCCTAAGAGGAAATTAAAATTTTGGGGGTTACCATCAGAATACATATCAGTTTAGAATCAATTTATCAAGTTCATGATCTAGTATGCTGACAAACACCATGCAAAAAATTATTCACCACAATCTTGTACCTTCCTGTGAAGGTTCTCAAAATTTTTGGTTCTGTCAGTTGTGACTCTGCTGTTCTCCCAGCTCATATCTGGACATACCTGCTTTTGACACACTCTTAATATTAAATGTGGTATTCAAAACCACTCCCTGGACCTGTCCATTGTCACAGAAGCTGTCCCAAGAAATTATCTACCTATTTAGCCATATGCAGGAGTATCCCCCAGTCTATTTACAGTCCCTCTGTAGTTCATAATCATGCAAGCATCTTGAAAGGATCTTGCAAGTGTTATTAAAAACTTGCACCATGAAGAATTTGATACTTGGTACCTCTCCTTAACCTCAGTTCCTTCTCCTTGGTCCATACCAAGGATGCTGGATGTGAGTGGCTTCATAAATCAGTTAAGGGCAGCAGTTAATGATGAGTCAAGCTGAGGGTTTTGTTTTGATTTGTTTTTTGTTTCAGCTCTACCAGAGTCCTTCTAAGCACATAGCACTTCCTCAAACTGTCCTATCATTTGCCAATCAATGAACACACCGTAAGAGGAAACTGAGATACAGACTAGAGTCTATTGCACTCCAGGCTAACCTAATTTGGGATGGAAGTATTTTGGCCCCAAGTACTACACATCAAAAAGTAACTGATACCTCAAATGTCCCTATCTGTTTGAAGGAGGACTTTGAACCAGCAGAACGTGAAACATTGGGGCATATCCATGGGGATCTAACCACACAGTAGAAACAGACTAGATCTGTCTTTCTCTCCCCCTTTTTTGCCCACTTTTCCAGTTCCCTCTTCTGAAGTTTCAGTGGTAGTTCAGATAATCAATGTCTTGGTCACCAGCCTGGAGGAAGATGAGAACAAGCAAGAAGAAAGTATGTAAGACAACAAAGCACAGAGGCTGGTGAAGATGTCCTGGAATGGCTGCCTAGGCTAGTTTATAAACAGGTTTTATAAAATGATCTTTCCTTTGACCCAACAAAAGTTACAGAGGGTGCAGCAAGGCACAGCATTTGCCAATTACACACATCATAGCTAAAGCAGCAAAAGCCTAGGAAACATTTAAAGTACTAATTTGGTAGATCTATACAAAATGCTATAAAGGAGAATTTTTATACTATGCTATAAAGAAGAAGTGTTTGTAGTCTCACCATCTGTGTAGACAATATCCATCTATATGCCCTAGAAGCTCTTGCTTCAGGAGGAAAGGTTTCTTTTTGAGCTAATTGGAAAAAAACAAACAAAAAAATCCAGAAATCTGAAGTGTGTGGTCAACGCTTATTTAGACAATGTAACTGGTCTGAGAAGCCATGATCGTCTTCTGAAGCCTGCTAGAGAAGGCAGAAAAAGAAATACCTTTTGTTAGTGTCACCTGTCTCTGAATTAGGCATTGTACTGGCAACATTAAAGATCATGCCTGCAGTATTGTATTGTGCCTGTGGTTACTACTCCAGCAATGATTTCATACCCCAAATATATTGCCTATGAAGCCATAGAAGCTGAGAGTGGCCAGAGTGCAATGAGCAAGAAGATAGACGTCTTTATCAGAGAATGTCAAAGGTGAGCTTCATATCAGAAAACTCTTTCAGTCCTATTGGTCATCCAAGGATTTGAGGATAATATATTCCAGTGGATAACAATCACCTTGCCTTAGAGCCATCATGACCTGAGGAAAACATAAAGACCACCCTGAACAGGATGTTTTGTGCTGTCATGTAGCCATTGTAGGCTGAAAAATTACTGTGTGGCAAAAGCAGAAATGATAGAGGGGCTAAGGACATTTGTATCAGTAACACTACAGTACTAGTGGCTAGTCAGCAAGAAAAGAATGAGGAATTGTAAGGTATCAGTAGTGCCAACATGGGTACTACAAGACCAGTGATAAAAGGATATGCTAGAGTGCAGCATAAAGGCGTATGGAATATACAGGAATCCCAGGTTTGTATCTTCATAAGTGGTACTGCGTTAAGGCAGAGGTGATCTAAAGACTGCAGATCAAGCAATACGATTTTAAGGATACTGGCTTATTCAAAGTCAGGCATGACTATTAAAGACGGCATTGGATACTGCCAAAGGTCTCACAAGCTTATTAGCAATGTCTCTAGACATGCAGTTCTCTAACAATGTTACACATTCAAGAAGAAAGCTTGTTTTCTGGGAAGATAAGTTTATTAAATCAAGTTCTGACCTTTTGAAGCTTACAGAAGCACAGTCCTCCACTTACTACACAAACAAGCATCATCTCTCACACATGGCTCTATCATCTTCAGTCCCAAATTATAGAATGCCAAATTCTTAAAGAGACAGTTGTTACCAAGTAGAACTGTTAAAAGTCAGCACTAGAACTATTATGTACACAGTAAATGTGCCTATAAGTACATTTTATAGTGTCAAGTTATTGTACAAACATTTCCTGGGTTCTCATCTTAATTTATTCACATTTTCCTAAGTGATTCTTGAGTGAGCTGTACCCATAAGGGTCAGAATATAGACCTCTAACACTTCAGCTATGGAAATAACTTCTATGCGGAAATATATTGTTGCAGCCCACAGAGGGAAAACACTGCCTCTCCCACTGCATTATGCCATGATTTGTGAATGAGCCCAAGGCTGTTGGTAGCAGCATTTCCAAACCAAGAAGGCAAGCCTGCTTGGGTCACCCACAGGGACCAAGCCTGGGACTCTGGAGTTAAAAACATCAGCTTATCATCCATGGAATAACAAGAAATGGAAATTACTACCGAGGCATTTACACATCCGTACACTTCTGTGGAATACCGAGCTACCAGAAAAATACCAGTAGTGATACACTCACAAACATTCTTTAAAGGAGTACAGAAATTTGGCCATTTTATCTAAAATGTAAGAAGAGGCAAGGTCAGCAAGGACTTTGGATTTGTCATAATAAGGGCTCAACTTCCTTTCTATCTTGAGGTGCGTTCCGTCTTATGGGAATTCAGTCTGTAAACTGGATGAATAGAATGCACTTTTCCTGATAAGAAAGTTTAAGAAGTAAGCTTTAAGGAAGCATTTCAGTTCACTTATCTGGGCAAGTAGACTTGGATGCCAAAGCATGTCTACTCTCATAGAATCATAGAATGGTTTGGGTTGGAAGAAACCCCTAGAGGTCATCTAGTCCAACTCCAAACTCTTTAAGAACCCTCAAACCCTTTAAGAATCTGAGATTGAAGAAATATGGAAGGATACTTGTGGTATATTACACTAGAAATCAAGACCAAGGAACTAATTTGTCTCTGTGTTATTATTTTTTAGTCACTGACTGTTACACGGGGTTCTAATTTGAGGGTGAGCTGTCAAGTTGTTGCTGAAGTGGTAAGAATGTTAGCAAAGGAACATACTTTACACCTTGAATTGTTGCTTGCAAACTTCATTAGGCTTTGGGTTTTCTACAGTTGAAGGGAATAAAACAAGAGAAATATTTTTTTTAGAGTTTTTCACAGTCTTAACTTTAGCACTTCTTAATTTTAAACTCTTAGAACTTCATATTAAACTTTATTTCAATTTTAATTTTGTCCCAGTCTATTAAAAATTAAACCTTACAAAATAGTGAAGCTCATCCAACCTAAATAACCAATTCCTTACCTCTGGAATAGTGTAAAATTATTTTGAAGATCAGCGTGTTTCAACCATCACCTGTGTCTTCCTATGTGAGAATGTATGCGATCATTACTGAATATTTCCATTCTGAGGAAATTATCATATACAGCAATAATAATTTTATCTTTTCAAGGTGTAATCATTTCACCTGTTGCAGGCATCTAAGTTTTTTTGTACAGTCAATGGAAGAGAAAGTATCATTCAGAAAACGATCTAGAGAGTATAACGATAAGCTCCAGTTCTGATCTTCTGGAGATGGCTATCTCCATTAGCTTTATATAGAACTTTAGGAGACAAAGCTTATAACTTAGACATGCAAGTTGAATGTCTACAGTAAATAGTGTCAACATGCCTACGTACACAATTAAGATTAAAATTACTCTTTATAAAATCATTATTTTAAATGATTGACTCTAACATGCTTACTGTCAATGAATGCAAAGCAGCACAAGATGCTTGATGTTGCATACCTTTCTTTCTCTAAGGCAGTTCTTTCAGTTTAACACTCCAATTCAGAATCTGCTTCACATGATAGTGCATGATATGCTAAACCTTTTAACTATTTCCATATTTTTTTTCAGAAAAATCTGCTGACTGCATGATGATCAAATTTCATATGGTCTTTTATTCCCTATGGTTTTCAATGCATTAAGTCACTCAAAATGTCTAATAATGCCTCTGTATAAATAAGTCACTTACTTAAATCCAGCTGCTTAAACCAAAAGCAGAATTTAGCCCTAAATACCTAAATGATAGTTTCCTTATTTTCTTGACTCTAGAACCATGTGACAAGCTGAATTACAAAATATACTACTCATTTTGGTAAATCATCTCTGCATTTACATATTCCTTCCTTACACATGATTATCCTAGATTTAATGTGTTGAACACTGCTTACCGATCTTCTTACTCTCCATTTTTAGAATGTAGCCCACCAGATTTATATCCACACAACTCTACTTTAAATACAGGGAAGAAAAATATTGACAATGAAATACACTATAAAAGGACCTAGTGAGTCTGTACACCCTACTGCCGTTGTACAGATTTATTTGCATACTAATTAAATTGAACCATTCACAGGTAAATTAAAAGAAAGACTTTAAAAGACAAATATATTTGCAATTCTTTAAAACTCTGTTTAGAGCCTCTTTTATATATTAGAGAAAATAAAATAAGCCAAGGAATAGCAGGAAAGACGAAAATGACATATCATAAAGACCACATAAACAGCCCCAGCACCCATAGGTGATCACACTACAACAAATATTTAAAGAACATGTCCTTAAAAAGAAAAATCTTTCAAAAGTTGAAGATTACCTTTTTCCTGATTAGGGCCATGTTCATTTTTTTTGTAATTTTCCCCCTATAATCTTAGAGGGAAGGGGGAAATCAACATGTAATATGTATAAAAACACCTTACCATACTTGACAGACCCAAACAAAACAAAAGAAATGCAATTTTGCTCAGGTAAGTTGGACACCAAAAAGGTTTTGAAACACACAAAAGTATTCTGACAGGCATATTTCCCTAAATTTCTTCTGAATTCATCAATTAGTGTCTTTTTCAGTATCAGATGTTACCATACTCAGGTTCCTCATCTGAACACATCCAGAATCATAGAATCATAGAAAGGTCTGGGTTGGAAGGGACCCCAAGGATCATAGAGTTCCAACCCCCCTGCCACAGGCAGGGACACCAACCTCCAGGCCTGGACCTACACAAGGTTGCCCAGGGCCCCGTCCAACCTGGCCTTGAACACCTCCAGGCATGGGGCATCCACCACCTCTCTGGGCAGCCTGTTCCAGCACCTCACCCCCCTCTCTGTAAAAAACTTCCCCCTAATATCTAATTTAAACCTTCCTTCCTGTAGCTTTAATCCATTCCCCCTTGTCCTGCCATTTTCTACCCTTTTAAAAAGTTGGTTCCCCTCCTGTTTGTATGCTCCCTTCAGGTACTGGAAGGCTGCAATGAGGTCCCCCCGCAGCCTTCTCTTCTCTAGGCTGAACAAGCCCAGCTCCCTCAGCCTCTCTTTGTAGGGGAGGTGCTCCAGCCCTTGGATCATCTTCGTGGCCTCCTCCGAACCCTCTCCAACAGTTCTGCATCTTTCTTGTACTGCGGGCCCCATACCTGGACACAGCTCCATTTCAATTTTTTTGTTTGTTTGGTTTGTGACTTTTTAGGAGTTTAACATCACATGAAGGCCAAGATGTCAAAAAACTAAATGTTGCAAAATTGGTCTGGAAAAATTTCTTTGCAATCAGTGAAATTTGATAAGGGTACCAAGGTCCAGCTAAAGGCTCAGTATGAAAACCCCACAAGGAAAGAGACCCTACAGTCCAACCAGAGATTCAAATGTGCAAAACCACATACCTTTCTGCCATAATGTGTCATGGGAATGGGCATTGTGGTTCTGTTATCTCTACGACTCAAAGAAGATGAAACATAGTATATGATCAAAACTGGTTGGAATAGGGCTTATAATGAGATTCCACAGTGGCTTCATATCCTGACCCAGCACTGGAAACAAATGTCATATTCCAATCTTAAAACATAATACTTCACCCAGAAAGTACATTTGCAGTGGATCCCTCTCCAGCTACAACAGAAACAGAGGTTCTAGATATGAACAAAGAAAACTATTTAGTTAATTGGAAATAATTACGTAGTTAAACAAAAATTACTCAGTTAAACCCCTAAAAATGAAAGTAGGTTTAGTGCACAGTTTGTATATGATTGAGCTAGGATTCACTGGGGATTTATCTCAGGTGATATACAAGAGGTCAGATTAGATGATCTATTGAACCTTCTGGCCTTAAACTGTATGAAACAATGAGAGTTTTTATTATATCCAGCCTTGTTCACCCCTCTCTAACTGCAATGTTATGAATTATTAAATATAATAATAATTGCTAGGCACTTCATTGCTACTTTTTCTTAAAGAAAACAAATAAATACCCCTGTAAAATGACAGCAAACTTTATATGAAACTGAGTTTTAATATCAGTGAATAAACCACCCGTTTAAGTTATACTTGATATTGAAAAAAATTATCATTGTTTTTATAATTTAAAGTGTGGTTGCAAATCATATTCTTTATATTATTTTAAAACTGTTTTATATGATTTAAACACAGCCTTGCTTTCAAAGCTAAAACTTTGCATTCTTTCACTTAGAAATTACGTGTTGACATTTCATTCATATCTGTTCAATGATTTAACTGAAGATGTACAATAGCTAACATGCATTCTGATTATTTTTTTTCTGTTCACTGAGATTTCTTAAGAAAATAATTTCTTAACTTTTTCTTAAGATTTTGTACACTGTTTACTCCTGAGTGCTGTCTATTTCTACAGTTTACTGCTAGATCTGTAATAAAAATAATTCAGAATGAAAATTCATATGTCTAGGTTTATATCCTGAAAGCAACTTGCAACTAAACAATTTTTTTTTTTTTTTGGTGCTTTTTGGAGTGTGGGGGTGTTTAAAGTGAGACGTTCAGGAAGATATTTCAATGCACTTGGGTGTGAGCTTAGTTTATCATTGCCATCAATGAGGCTTTGTGTGGCATTTAAATGAATTAATGATGTGGGATGTTGGATTCATATATTCATATACCTTAAACTCAGAAAGAACCATTAAAATTATCTAGTCTGATTTAAGGTACATGTCCATCTTTTAGTTATCACCCTGTTAACCATACCTTGAGATCAACAACCTGGATTACTTTAAATTACAGCTTCAATTTTGCCACAGCAATATCTTTAGATCAAATTCACATGTTTCTAGTTCTAATTTGCTTTACTTCAGCCTACGGGTATTCATTCCTTCTTATGTATTTTCCCTAGATTAAAGTTTATAAATACACCTTCAAGTGTTTGTAAAGTGTTATGACATCCTTTTCCTATTATCTTTTTTTTTTTCTTTTTTCAGAAATGAAGCAAATTTAATGCTTTATTTATTCCTTCAAAAACATTTTTCCCACTCTAAAAATATTTTAAGGTTCTTTTCCCCACCCTAATAATCTTAAACTGCAGACATTCCCCTGAGATAATGTATTTTATATCTCTCTCATCATGATTGTATACATAAGGAAATCTCTTCCCTACTCCCTGCTGCCCTGTTTTTACATTCCAGGGATCACATGAGGCCACATCTGATGTTCATGAGAGTGATATGCATTCCTGTTGAATTGTAGTTCATGGAATTCATTCTTGTCTCTAATGAAGAAGATGATCAGTAAAAGCAAAATGGGTCATAAATCTTCTATTTGGTCTTATTAGGAAGGAAAGAAATGTGGGGAAAAAGTAGAAGTTATAGGTAATTTGCTAGAATTTATATAAGTTTTTTTGACCACCTTCTTTTGTCCATTAAGCAAACAAGGGCAGTAACTGAATTTTGCCCCATATCATCCAGTCTTAGTAGATCATTTGTCTGTAATTCAATTTGTCTCTTTGAGCTCTGATTAACTGTTACAGCCCATACATATGGATATCAAAAAATCAAAAGATAACTTGCCATTTACTTTTTGTGTTTTAGTCATCATCCTTATAGAATGTACATTTTCCAGCTAAAACTTGATCAGCATAACATTACATTTTCAGGAACTAATATAATGCAGCTGACTTACGAAAAAAAAAAAAAAAACCAAACCTATCTTGACAGTAACTTTAGTATTGGTAAAACATGTCCCAAAAGACTCCTTTTTGGTCTTCATATGAGTGTCCCATGTCAATATTCTTGTAAACAGGATCAGGTACTTTGTGGTCTTCAATTATTGAATAATTAAAAAAAAAATAAATGTAGTTCATAGCACCCTCCAGATTGAACTTGGATTAATGCTGAGATGTATGCATTGTTTCAGTACAGAACATCAGATTTTTTCATATTACAGCATAAATTTTTTTTTCCTTCATGTCATTATAATGAATAATATGTGCTACCAGCATACCTACAATGTTGTTTTTAAGTTGGTCTGCCACTCAAAGAACCTATGAGAGTGAAGAGAGATCATCACGAAGCATGACTGAAGAGTGAACTTACTATATGTCTATTCCTGAATGCTTTTGGCTGTAGAATGTTATGCAGGAAGCTTGTCATGCAAGTAAATAATAACCATTTTAGTACTAAGCAAGTTGCTCAAAAGATTCCCATGAACAGATGTAATTCATTACACAGATACACCTTCCCTTAGATTTGATGGTATCAATCATGCTCATTACAACATCTCTCTATCACACATACATTCAGGACAACAGGAGTGACAGAAGAATTGATCTGGAGGAATAACTGTGAGGCACTAAGCACAAAGAGAAATTTCTCAAATTTACTTTGTTTCATTTAGACTAGAAGGGTGAACTGCACCTTTCTTCTGTCCTGGTTTTTGATTATGGCCACATTCACATGTAGAGATGTAAACTCAAATGAAAAGATGTTTTAAAGAAGCCAGAAAGGTCTAGAGGCAGAAATTAACACTGTGTCCTTATACAGTCACACCTCTGTATATATGGAAAAAGTTCTATATTTTCATCAAATAAGATAAAAATCTTCATCCACAGGCACTTCAGATGCATGGAACTGAAGCAGGCTTGTTTTCTTTCTTTCTTTCTTTCTTTCTTTCTTTCTTTTTTTCTTTCTTTCTTTCTTTCTTTCTTTCTTTCTTTCTTTCTTTCTTTCTGGTAGGATGGATTTCTATAGGTTACATGTTTTGTGTCCGCATTCCCTAAGACAGGCACCAATACTACAGAGATATCAACTTCCTTCTCACAAGATGATGATTTGAACCTTGCCTGAAATCTATCAGGAGATAAATGCAAGGGAAGAATAAGAACAGTCAGCTGAAGTCTGCAGCAAACACAAGTCAAGGAAGTGGCCATTCTATTCATTCAGAAAGCAAAATAATAATTAAAAAACATCTGATGCATTATGCAAGATTTGCTAATTAATTAAAGTTGTTTGTTCATACTTTGCTATAGTAGAAGAGACAGCACGTGCAAATATACCACAGACCCTACATGAATATTGACGTGAAGTTACAGGCTCACATTGTTGGTACAAATGCTGGTATGCTTTATAGGCCTGATCTGCAATTGACGTATATTAGACTGTACACAGAAGGAATGTATAACAAGGAACATTTATGTGTTATAAAGGGTGTGAAAATTTGCAACATGCTGATAATTAGAAACAGGATTAGAGGTTACTAGTAGTTGATTTTCTGATGTGAACGCTGGAAGACACTGCACTAACAATGAAATCTAGCCACAAATCTGATTTATAAAGTACAACAATCAGACAAATCAAGAAAAGATTTTCTCAAAAAGTCTTTGATTTTCCTTCACTGGATTTTTGTAAAAGAAGTGTAAAGGGGAATGTCAGGCTTTGAGCATCCAAACATGGTCTTAAGCATGGTTTGCTTAAGACTTCCTATTTTCTGCTCAGAATGTCTCACCTTCAGTAAGGTATTAGGCATGGAGGGTAGCAGTTATGTATGCTTTTGTCTACAGAAGAGTAATCAGGAGACAATTGATAGAAACAAAACCAACCAAACAAATAAAACAAGGAAACAAACAAAAAAAGAGAAGAATCACAATATGCACGACTTGTACAAATCACTTCATTTCCCATTGCATTTATGTCATCTCTGAGAACTGCAGTTTTGGACCGTATTTGATTCTATTCTTGTTCATAACTCAAAAGACATAAGCTATTCAGCAATGAATGAGCCTTATGTTTTATGGTTCAAAAGTAAGAAATTGCAAATACTATCCACAGGTCTTTAGACGTGTCCAAGGTAATGGACACAATATATTAAGGTTAGGTGGTTTATACTCATTGTTACAGCTGGCTTTGATAATCCTCACTTAGAACAAGACAGCACTCCCAAGTGGAAAATTTTCTTCACGGGGAGGTTTGTTTTGCTCTAGGTGGCATAATGACCTGATGCAAATGAAACAGCAGCATTTACTTTACGATTATAAGGCAGTGTGAACTTTATATTTTATAAAGCAAATGAAATTTATCATCACAATTTAGTTGCTAAAAAATTTTACAAACCCTTAAATGTAATACAAAAAATAAATGAAGGCAGAGAACCATCTTCTATGGCCCACTGTTAAGTGTAGAAATATCTTATTCTGTCAATGTGATTTCATAGCAGGATGAAAAATGTCAAAAGTGGGGATGACAAATCAGTCTAGTGAGGAAAAATGACTCTCAGACAAGAGATGTCATTTGTCATGATTGCCATTTGACTGCACTTTCTCCTGTCTTCTCTTTCAGATGAATGTTACTTTGCCATTAATTTAAAATTATCTTAAATCAACGATGGGTTGAACATGAAAAGCAAAGGTACTTGTCTTTTAAAGTTTTGCAATATGCAGAAATCTATTCAAATGTAAACTTACTGAAAACTGACATACACATTATAAAAGAGGTTATCATCATGAATTGTTAACTTGGAAAATATTATAGTTCTTTAGTTCAAAAGTCCATTTTTCCTAAATACAGGCAACAGCATGGCTTTTGTTCAAAACTGACACAGCTGAGCACAGCTCTCTGAGCCACTGCATAATACGGGTGGTAATTAAGCCACAGCTTCAAGGTTGCATGGGCACAAGACAATTCAGCCTAATGAAGTATCGATTGGCTGCAGTCGAGGTAAAACAAGTTGACATTCATTTAGAGGTAGCAATGCGAATATACCACAAAGCCACCAAAGAAGTAAGGGAAAAAAACAATGAGACTGAATTTTAATCTTGCAAACACAATTAAGAATCTTATTTACAGCATGTTGCTATCACTTAAACTAAAGCTAATTGCATACTTACTGCCCTGACATCAGATTCGTAAATCAGCAGAAATTATATTCATAGGCTGTTGGCAAAAAGCACATGAAGTTCAGTGTTTCAATTAGAACCTGTCCTAACACTTTAGAAACGCAACTGCAAAAAAAATACTTACACATTTCCACTTTATTCACACAACTGAGTTTATTTTAAAATGCTGTGCTGAACTCTTCTGCAACACAAGTTTAAATTATGGAATTTCTGAAGACAATAGTTTTTCTTCTTAACGGAATAACTGCAAGTATGTTTCTATATATTGTTGCATTATGCAAATATTCAATATAGTTTTTAAGCTTAATTTTCTTCTTTTGTCATATAGGTCAAAAGTTTTATTCACATAATCATAGCCTTGTACATGTAAGTCTCGTGTACACATATATATAAAATTAACATACGCATAAAATGCATGTAGTAAATTATAAATGTACATCTTTAAACTTACTATCATAAGCATTTTGTTCTTAACCAGTAAAGCTAATTTTCTCAGAAGTTAGGTGTTCTCAAAAGCCACAACATGAGTGTATAATTTTCAGCATTAATATCAGCACAATTTCCACTGAAACAAGAGGATTACTTTTTCCTCCTACTACTGAATATTCAGGAGATTTAGGATGTGGATATAAATATGAAACTGCTAAACTATTGCTGTGTAGTAATATATTTAATTTAAAAGTTCTGAAATTTTATTTACGTACTTTAAGAATGAAATTAATAAGTACTTTAAGAAATCCAATAAAATGTCTCTAAGTTAAAAAAAAAAAAATCAAAAGAAAAATCTTAAAAATCAAGGTAATTGAATTCTTTCCAAATTATATTACTGGTTCCAAAGAATGATTTGCAGATGTTTCCATGTTTCTCAAGAGTTTCTTTAAATTCAGATAAATTTTAAATAATTCATTAGCGGCCTAAATATTAAAAAATGCTTATTCTATTTATCACAACCTTTTTCCCAAGTTTGTAGCTGAAAACAAAATTTTGCCCAAAGAAGCCTGTAACTCTATACACTGTTGTAGACAGTCTAGCACTTGAGACAAAATTCTTACATCTTGCAAACAGATACTAAGAAATTGCAACAAATGTATTACATAACATCAATCTAACAAAATCCTCCTTATAAAGCTGAAATGCAAATGTATCATGGCTTTTCATCTTCCAAAAGTGCAAACATTTTACAGCTTGCACCAATCACATTTTCTCATGAAAAATACCCCCAAATGACTGAGAAAGTGCTAATGTGTCTAATTGCATTATAGACCCCTCCGGCAGACAGACATTTCTTTAAAAAGTAACTCATTAAAGCACTCTGATTGCCAGATGTTGGGATTCACATCAATTGCCCTACTTGTGTACTGAATTAAGGCGGTATGATCACTGAAGTAAGTCTTAAACTATTTTAGTAATTAAAGTATTATCCTAAAGAATTGGAAAATTGAGATCTGCAAATCTGAGTATGTTTGCTGCATATGAATTCTGACAAGCATAAGTATTTTTTTTCATCACACATGTAAACTGATTCTCAGTCTCTATTAAAAGATTTTTGAAATCTAAAATAACAAATCCCACCAAAACTGACAGGATAATTTAAAAAAAAAAAAAAAAATCCCTTAGCATACCAAGGTTAAATATTTGCATCAGCGATTGCATTATTGCCTGTAATCTGTAGTTATGCTGCACCTTACCAACTATTATCATTTTACATGGAAATCATGTAAAAGCAACTTCAAATACAGTTTCATGGAGACTTTACAAGATTTTTCCAGGCTAAAAAGCTGACAATTTTAATTTTTACTGGTGGAATAGTACGTGATCTATTGAAACAAGGTCAGCACACTGCATAACATGAGAAGGAATAATACTCTAGAGCTGACATAGTGCTTGCCTATAAAATTTCCCCCCTCTGCTCGGTTCAGGTCTAACCACAACCCCCATTCATCTGTGAGGTCTACAGTCTAGATGGAAGTGCCAGATAGAATTTGTAGCCACCAGTACTTTTCTTAAAAGTAAGTATTTATCTTGGCAAGGACTCTTCTGGGCCCACATCTCAATTGTGAAGTAATAATGAGAGGGATTTGACCCAGTATGAGTGCAGTGGGGATTCTTGAGGTAGAAATGTTCAGTCCAGCAGACTTCAATCCCTTTTCCCAACTGACTGCAGAAAGAATCTCTGTCCATTGGAGATAAGCATTTTGGAATTAATGGCCATTTAAAAATGCTTTCCTTTTGGCAGACTACCTGTCAGACCACTAGTGAAGAAGCTGTGCCCCAGTAAAGGGATTAGGGAAAAGCACAGATCACTTTTGAGAGAACCCATCAGCCCAGTTGCTATAATTGGTCTGGATAGATTATACACTCTACCTGAAGAAATGAGGCATATTCAGGTAATATCTTAAGGCTTAAAATTGTTCTTCTGAAAAATTTCATTTCCTCTTCAAAGGACAAGTTCTTACTCCATGTTGAAAATCCAAATTCTTTACTACTCATTCAGGGCAAAGAATATACCATATTTTATGTATGAACAGTATGAGAATTAAACAGGATTTTTTTAAGCATTCAAGTCAATGCTAGCCACATGCTTTTGGTTAACAGTTCATATTTACACATATATCTTCAAAAATTATTAAAATATAACTTAAAATAATAATAAACCATTATATCATTACCGCATTCTTCAGTAGTAAAAAATAAAAATAATTATGATGCATTCAAAATAAAAATAAAAGTGTATTTCAATATATCAGCTGTTTATTTCCATACTTCATATCACAACTGTTTATGTCCTCAACATCCTAATAATCTTTCATTTCCAATTTAAGTAAATTTATTTTCCAATATAAGTAAAATAAATTAATTTTGAAGAGAATTTTAACCTTCCCTAGTGCAAGAACAAGCTCTCACAGTATAATTCTACTGGTGCTATCCTGTGTTACAAATGTTCCTTATTCACCAAAGCGAGTGTGAATGAAAAAAATTTATCTGCTACTGTGTCAGCTAATTTTCTGAATGCCGTCAAAATAATTAGAAACTGTTCCCAGGAAATTCACAGTTTCTCTCCAAAGTTAGTGTCTGCTCACACATTCTTTGTGCTCATTTCAACTTTCTGCTTTGTACCTCAGTATATATCACTTCAACACCAAAAAAAAAAAAAATCACAGACATACAATTGTTTTAAAAATCATTATTATGTCATTTAGGAAAAGAGGTTTTTTATTTAGCTACCATACATATACAGAATCTATGCACAATTATTTTTACCTCATCTGAAAATGGAATGTAAACACTTTTGCTCAAGAAGTGTCAATTGTTACTATATATTTTTTCCTTTTAAATTATTTTTCTACAGAAATATGACTCAACAGCAAAACTTATCCTAAATAGGTTTTTAATAAATTTAATACTTTTAAAATATATTTTTCAACATTTAATACATTTATGTTATTCTAGTTGAGTTTTGAAAGGTTTAAAGCCTATCCCATACACTATTATGTTTTAAATGTCTTACAGAGGTAAGCAATTATTGTCCTCCTGAGAAAGGTACTCTTCATTTAACACCTTTCTAAATAAATCAGTGTAATCAGGTACCTTCATATCCTTGATAAACTTGATATTTGAAAGCCTTATTATATTGTGAGGTGGGTTGACCCTGGCTGGATGCCAGGTGC
>KL278253.1:0-44303 GCA_000699545.1 Podiceps cristatus | reverse complement strand
ACCAAGCTGAGTGGTGCGGTTGACACACCGGAAGGACGGGATGTCATCCAGAGGGACCTGGACAAGCTGGAGAGGTGGGCCTGTGTGAACCGCATGGGGTTCAACAAGGCCAAGTGCAAGGTCCTGCACCTGGGTCGGGGTAACCCCCGGTATCAATACAGGCTGGGGGAGGAAAGGATCAAGAGCATCCAAGCTTCCATGCTGCTTCACACTAGGCTTATTCTCAGTGTGGGGAGAGGTAATGCTGCAAGAAAGTGTATGCAAAGGTAGAGTGTGAAGAAAGGAACTTGCTGGTTACAGATGCACAGGACCTAAACCTGGCATTTAGGTTCCTAAGTTTTGATCTATAAAGAGGCTTTCATTGCTGACAGGGAATGGGATTTCTCCCGATAAATTAAATCTCAAGAGCTATAGCACCTATCTGGGAATGTGGCATTGCATCTTTCATAGGCAAGAGATGAACTTCGTTTGGTGGAAGCTGGGTGAGGGCTGAACCTACATTTTTAGACCTGGCATTTGAATTATTTTGCATTGAAAGGTGTGGGCAGAATTTAGCCTGAGCAAGTCCTATCTAAATCCTGAGCCATCTAATTTTAAGCAAACTAATCTCTCAGAAATTTAAAAAAACTACTAATGCATCATTTGGGCTACCAGGCTTCCTAGATATTTGTAATTAAGGTCCCTTCTATGTTCAGAGAAGTCCTTCTCTGCAGATGTGCCTAACAACTGACTTTGAAACACAGCTGGGACCACCCACTTCATGCAGACGACCAGCTGGCTGCGATACCTGCCCAGTACTGGTAGATCAGGTTACTGTCCTCTATTTGAATGGAACACATTTTTGTCTTCACACCTGGCAAAGAATCCTCACCACCATGGTTTGCGGGGGCACTCAGTATCTTTGCTGTTGAACTTGATGTATTGCAGACTTCTAAACATCTGTTGACATCAAAGAGACAAAAGCAGAGAACCAGCTTCTATAGCCAGTTGCTCTGCAGTGCACCCACAGGCCAAGGGTGGTGGTGGTGGTGTTCGAACTAGAGAGTGGTGTGCCTGACTGGCAGCAAATTATAATCTTTATGACCTTGGCGGTATTCCAAGAGTAGCTAGGTCTGTCCTACAGGCTTCAGAAAAGCCACATTGTAACATAAACATGCAAAAGAGCACTCGTTCATCCCTCATCCTGCCATGTTGCCCTACTGAACAACGGATTTATCGTGCTGTGGAACCAGCACTACCGGTGTGATGTGTGTGGAACCAGCACTGATCTGCAAGACTTGCTGAGCCAACAAATGGCACCAGCTTTAAGTGGTAACAGTAGAAATCCGCATCCCACCAAGAGAGATGCTGCCTTTTTTCAAAGATGAAGTTCATCTACTTTTGCTTTAGAAGAAGCTTAAGATCAGCATCCCGACAAGCTGGCATCCTCCTACAGTGAAGTGAGGAGCTGTGTTAATGCCTTTCAACTGTTTCCACAGGTTTCCGGTGCAACTGCAGAAGTCATGTGAGGATGGTTCTGTCTCATCCTCTTAGCTATGTGTGAACAGTCCCTGTTTTGACAGGCTTGCTGGATGTGTCTTCACAGTTCCCAGTAAGGCTCCCAGGTCTCCTGCCAAAGACACAGCAATAAGTACGTCATTCAGACTTGGCAAATCTATGATTGGGCTGGATGAGTAATGCGGAGAAGGGCTGCTCTTCACGTACGTGACTTTCTGTCTTAAGGAATGTACTCTAAATAGAAACGTTTCCATATTAGTGTCCTGTTTTAGGCTAGTGCCTGAACAAATCTTTGTCGCAGCAACTCTGAGCTGTCTGATACGATGGGGATGTTTTGAACTGAAGAGCTCATCTCATAAAAATACTAGCATAGCACTCCTGATTAATAGCGTTATTTTAATCTTACTCCATCTGTTTCTGAAGGGCCTTATGTAAATTTACCTATTCATCTTAAATTAAACACAGGACTTTTAACTCACTGTTCTCCAATGACAATTTATTAGGCTTTGTGATTTTGCCTTTGTTTTTCAATTTAATTTTTAAAATGCTTTTTCAGGATTGTCATCCAGTCCCCTGGGCAAATGATTGAGGAATCCACTCATTTTGTACAACAACATTGCAAAATTTATCCTCAAGTAGTGTTGGAGGTGCACTTAAGTAATCTGGTTGCTTAGCTGGGTTCTCCCAAGTCATGATCCTCTCATAGATAAAAGAAACTACACACTCTCGCTGTACCTAGTGCCATGTTGTTGCTCTCTGACACGGGTATATTGTTTGGACTCTTCCCAAAATTGTTCTTAGTGATTCTTTTGCAGATCCTCAGCTCTTTAACTGCAGACATTATGCTGCTAGTTGGCAGATGTACTTTTTTATTTCCCTTATATTTTATCACAGCTCACACAGCATCATTATTTTTTTGAAATATGCCAGTACTCCCAGATCTGTAATGCTCCTGTGTGAGCAATTGCAGTTATAAAATTTTACATATTGGACTTGACTATTAAATTGCATGCTGGATGAGAGCTATTCTCCATACTGTAACGGATTCAGCTAGCTGTTCTTGTTCTCACTGTTCTGAAGAGGACCCTGCTCTGTAGTCACCTACAGTGGCTGTCATCAATATGAAGGAAAAAAACCCCAAACAACTATCTAATGTGGTCCAGTGAGGGGTTTGGCAGAGTATCTCTGGAGTGGCCCAGCCCCAGCAATCCATATCCAGTTTTTAAGTATACTTAAAGCACTTCTAGTGGTTTGTTCGCATCTTATATGTGCATATGATTAGTTCTTAGTTATGAAAAAAAGCTCTTCTACAGCAATGATGTAAGTTTGGTTTTAAAAAGTATCTAGGATAGAAAATCATTGCCCCAAAGTATTAAAATAACTTTTATTACAGCTCATGTTGCCCCAGAGATGGGAATGTTAACTGTAATTAACCATTAATCAACATAATGTGGACACTTCTACAATATTATATTAATTTATATTTTGATGTAGCATATAAAGTTTAGTGTAAATTATTGTGCGTTTAAGCATACTTTCAGTTATAAAAAGTGAAAATTATCAAAACCAGGGAGGAGTTCTCACTCTTGAATTAGATATTATAATTACTTTTTAGCTGGAGAAACGAAAAAACCTACATCTATGAAAGTGAAACGGTGCCTATTTGAGTTAAGAACAATCACGTTGTCCCTTGAGTAAGGAAGGAATAGGATGAGGATGAAACTGAGCCATACTGAACTGCTCTAAGAGCTTGCTGCCAAAAGGGGCAATTCCACTCCCTTTTCCTGCCCCTCTCTGTGTGTTCCTGCTGCATCTAGTGCTTAATCTGTGAGCTGATTCACTTTTGCTACTTCACTAGCAAAAATAAACAAGACTAGGAGGTGCAAAGGAGGGAGAAGGACTACATGACTGGAGTGGGGGGAATGAGCTGGGGAAGGATCATGACTGACCATCTCAGGGCACCCAGCAAATAACTCACAGGATCGGAAGTCTCTGGAAGAAGGATTGTCCATCCTGGGGGGACTCCAGAAAGATGTCTGTAAGAAGTAATATGAGATGAGGAAGGTCCCTGTCAGGGCCGCAGACTCAGATATGAAGGTGGAAGTGGTGCGCTCTTAGCCGCTCTGGAGGACACTTCTCTAGCTAAGAGAAACCTTTCGGATTAGTTTTAGGCCCCTGTGAAGCTGTGTCCTAGGGTGCAACAGATTGAAACAAGGACTCTGACAAAAGATGAATCAGAGACCTTTATTACTCTTACAGCTGTGCTATATAGTGTTATCTGCTAAACACACACATAAACAAAAGCTTAATTGGCTAATTAGTTGTCCACGCACTCCTCCCTCTTTTGTGGTTGGTTAATGCTTCTTGCTCATGACTCCCTTATTGCTTAGCTAAAGGCCAGGTTCCTGGACCTTGCTTATCACGTTGTTTCTTCCGTTTCCTCTTGGTTTTGTTCATCCAAAAATACTTCTCAAGGACAGAGGCGCATATTTAGAAAGTTGAGTTCTAAGCCTATTAATTCCTGTTCCTCCACACTAGGGAAGTCAGGTCACCAAGGGCCCCTTCTTTTCTCATCTCTTCCCTTTTTCTACCTATGGCTCTTAGCATCACCTAATCTTATTTAATTGTGACTTCTGAACTGACAGTATGTAGTGTCATTTTTTTGGTTGTTTTTTTAAATTATCAAATATTTTTTGAGTGTTTTACTGTAGTATGACATGAGTTAAATGGGCTCTAAATGGCAAATTGATAACGTGACATTTTTCACACAAAGGTGCAGGAGATCTCTGATATGCCTTAGCAAGGCCCAGCTCCCTTGCACGCAGCTGGAATATCCAAAGGGCAACAGATTTGCACAGACTAGGGAGCAGCTGTCACCCACAGGGAGAGATGCCAAGCTTTTTTGACAAGTCGCTGCAAAAGAGTTCCTGAACTGTGCTGAGGCATTGCAGTGGACACTTGCTCCGGAGGGTCCACGAGGGGTTGAGATGAGCCAGCTCATCATCACCAGCCTGTGCCTTAGTGAGTAAGTGCATTTGCACTGCTGGAGCGGTTGGGTTTACAGCTAGCTATGGAGTAAGCCAGGCTGAATTCCATGGCCCAGGGAGGAGCCCAGAATCATCTTTGAGATAAAGGCAGAAGGGAAAGCCTCTAATTACAGGAAAAGGTAATCCTTTAAGCATCAGTAAGAAAACAGGCATGGACTCCTCTGCGACTCAGAGTGGGTCTCAACATGCATTAGTAAGACCATCAGAGGTTTTAATACATTTTTGTTGTGCCAGTCTTCACTAAAAGGGTCACATGCCTGACTCCTGTGGGCTGGTGGCCCACATTTAATCCAGTGATGAAATGGTAAAATGTAGAGATGTAGCTTTGGATAAAGATGGAACAGATTAAGGCGGTACTTCAGTAAGATACTTTAAGATGGGTTAAGCCTGTTGAACTTTATCCTAAGATAAAACACACACCCCTGCTTCTTCCCATGCACAAACCCCCCCCAAAGGAAAAAAAAAAAAAAAAAAGGTTGATAGGTTGATTAGTTGTCAGACTCTCAGTTATTTTGGGGAATTCTGTGCTGATGTGTCAGAACACTGGAAAAAAGAGCAAGTCTAGTGTTTCTTTCACTTGGAGAGCTGAATGTAGTAGTCAGAAAAGTCTAGCCCAGTAAGCTTCCAAAATAAATAGTTGAATCATTGGATCATTGGTAGGTGCCTGCAAGCTTGCCAGCAAATAAGTAATAATTGATAGAGACTTACTGAAATCAATCTTCTATCGTGAGAAAGGTATGGGCATTGTGGGCAGAGAAGAAAGTTTTGGCTTTAGAAAGCATTTTGGCAGTCCTGATGGCATTCTGATAAGCGATCTCAGGAAACCTCCTAGTGGGTAAATGCAAAAGCGATTGGAGAACTGCATTCAGAAGATATTAACTGATCATTAATAAACTTGGGAAATGCGTCAAGTTGGGTATTTCTGTCTGTCCCAGATCCAGTGTTATACAACAGTAACATTCTGGATGGACCTGGATCATTCAATGGAGGGTGGATTTAATAAACTTGCAAGTAGTTTTAAGTCTGGGGAGGAATGCAAGCATTGCAGAATAAAATAATAAAATTTAAAATCCTCTGACAAATGACAGGAATGGGTGATGTGATCAGGCAGAAAGCCAATACGAAGAACAAGTGGCTACCAGTTCTAGTTTAGAAAAAGTTCTGGAAATTACTGTGCATTACAAGCTAAACAAGTAGGCTACTATCTTTTTAGTCCCTTAACAAATTGCTGGGAGCACACAAATAAGTAACTGACTTGCAAGAACTGTGGAATCATTGTTCCACTTTCAGATTAAGGCTTGACTTGGAATACACTTTTTAAAAGGTCATGTAGTGATAGAATCATAGAATCATAGAAAGGTCTGGGTTGGAAGGGACCCCAAGGATCATAGAGTTCCAAGCCCCCTGCCACAGGCAGGGCCACCAGCCTCCAGGCCTGGACCTACACGAGGTTGCCCAGGGCCCCGTCCAACCTGGCCTTGAACACCTCCAGGCATGGGGCATCCACCACCTCTCTGGGCAGCCTGTTCCAGCACCTCACCACTCTCTCCGTAAAAAACTTCCCCCTAATATCTAATTTAAACCTTCCTTCCTTCAGCTTCAATCCATCCCCCCTTGTCCTGCCATTTTCTACCCTTTTAAAAAGTTGGTTCCCCTCCTGTTTGTATGCTCCCTTCAGGTACTGGAAGGCTGCAATGAGGTCCCCCCACAGCCTTCTCATATCACTTAAGTGCAGCATATTATAACATTTTGACTTTATTTGCTTAACATTCAGAAATTCTGTCCCAGATCAGGCTGTTCCCATTAGTGATATTTTGTGACTAAAATTGATTTACAGCTTTTCAGATCTAATCTTCTGGTTTTGTTTTATTAAAAAAAAATCCAGTTTGTACACACTAAGACTGCTCTGCAGTATGAACCAAAGAACAGCCTGGAGGTGTTCAAGGCCAGGTTGGATGGGGCCCTGGGCAGCCTTGTGTAGGTCCAGGCCTGGAGGTTGGTGGCCCTGCCTGTGGCAGGGGGCTTGGAACTCTATGATCCTTGGGGTCCCTTCCAACCCAGACTATGATTCTATGGTTCTACAGCAAGTAGGATGAGCAAGAAATATACTTCAGATCTGAGCTGTAAAAGTAATCTCTCTGCATCCTTTTTCTTCGGATTCCATGATAAATCTAAGTTGTTAATTTCTGAGAGGTCTGTTACCTATGAAAGACCTAAAGGGGCTGGTTTTGGTGCAAACATATTGTCCTGTCTGGCAATAGAACATGCTGTGCAATGACTGTGTGATAAAACTTGTGCTGGCAATAAAACATCTCTTGGCTGTTTCACCCATGAGGTGAAACAGTTGGTGCCTGACCTGTTCTGAACCTCTCTAGGATCAGACTCCAAGAATCTATAGGGCTTTTGCTGTTTGTTGGGTTTTTTTTAGCTTTCTGTGATCTTAACGTTTTTGCTGCATGGTGTCTTACTGCCAATGGGAGGGATGAAAAGTGCTTCTTCCTTCCGCCCCAGTCAGTTGTGCCGCAGTGCTGAGTTTAGAGAACTGCCCAGGAAGTGGTAAGCCTGGGAAAGCCCTTGGGCTGAGGAAAGAACTGTCCCCTTGTCTCCTGTAACCTGCCTGAATTCATTTATTGCCTTATGATGGTGATGCGAATGCTTTCTCTTTTGCCCTAGGCTGTGTTGTACGTGGCTAGAATCTTTTTATGTGTCTTAATTAAAGTGTGTCAGGTTCTGAAACTGTTTCTCATGGGCACCCTGAGTTTTCAGGAAGAAAGGGTATGTTGTGTATGGCTGACTTTGGCAGTTCTTATGGGTGCCTTCCTTGGCCCTAGTCAGAAAGCAGGCAGCTGTGTGTCCCATTCTTAAGCTACTATCCCTATTTGCTTTGCAAGGAGACAAAGTATGTAATTCAACCCTATGTAAATCTGCACCTTATACTTGGTGCCCGAATGATTGAGTGTCATGACTTAAATCTCTGGACTGCACTGTTAAGAATTTTACAAGTTTGTGAAGAAACAGATGAGTGGCCACATCCTTTTGTTGCAGCTCCCAGAACGCCAATTTCAGAGCATCATTTACTGGAGGATCAGAATCAGAAATGCAGAAATTAAATACCACAGAAAATGCAGCCTGTTTTGCCATGGCAGCCTGACAATCCCCTTGTCTCAAGTGCTGCTGGGGGCTGCAGAACGATTTAACTCTTTGTTCTGAGTTACTGAAGCTATGACAGATGAAAACCCATAGTTGTCATACTTTTTTCTATTTGTATTGAATTCCATTACTGCAAATGTACATTCAACTGTTCATTTCAAAGCGAGGGCTTATACACAGCACTTTCTTTACAAGTTCTGTTCCTTGAGCCTTTTGAAGTATTTGTGGGGGATGACTAATAGCATTCTCATTAAATCTTCTTTCTTGTTCTGTGAAGATTCACTCTGAAGACTAGTATTATTACCTTTGTTGGAACGGCTGTTACAGGTAAGATTTTTGCCCTCTTAGGTGAAATACATTATAGTGAAAAACTGTCAAACGTGCTCAATTCCTGTTACCATAGGAATTCATGAGCAGCAGAAGACTATTTCATAATTTAAAAAAAACCCTTTCATTTCTTCTTGGAATCCCATTTTATTGAAATAAATAGCAAATGTTTTGATTGCAGAAAACATTGACTGAAACAAGCCAGCCTCCTTTCTCTTAAAAAGTGGTAACGACAATACAAAATTATCACTATAGGAAGAGAAAATAAGCCTGGCTTTTGTGTCTCCTGAGTCTCAGTTCTTTCCTGAAGGCTCTGGTCTGATTCAAAGTTTCACAGTGATCTTAAAATGTCATGCAGCAGTATTCTACATAGAGCTCATGCAGGAATCTGCTGCAAATAAAATGTGACTCCCATCAGCTGCTTCTGTTCCAGTTTAGAGATGCAAAAGTGAACCCCAGATCTTCTTCACAGAACTTGGAAATAAAATGTGCTTGAGTTCATGTGTATGTACACTGGGTTTTGGACAGGGCTTTGAAGTAGGAAGACTGTGGAATAATTGTATTTCATAGTCTATTTCAAATCAGCTTGGGAAGAGGTGTGTTGTATGACACAGCAACAAATCATCGGAACATCTGTAATTTAAGATAGTTTTCCTCGACCATTTAACTGGAAAATAGTATAGCAATTTTGCTGGCCAAAAAGCTTCAGTCTTCAAAAGGAGAATGACAAAAATCCCGGTATTTGAAAAAAGAGTACAGGAAAATTTAAAAATAAACACTAATGATTGAAATGGTCACATGGCTAAAGGGCCACAAAGATGATTAAGAGACTGGAGCACCTTTCATGCGAGGAAGGGCTGAGAGAACTGGCACTCTTCGGCCTGGAGGCAAAAAGGCCGAGGGGGAGCCTAATCAAGGTACGAATGACAAAAATCCCGGTATTTGAAAAAAGAGTACAGGAAAATTTAAAAATAAACACTAATGATTGAAATGGTCACATGGCTAAAGGGCCACAAAGATGATTAAGAGACTGGAGCACCTTTCATGCGAGGAAGGGCTGAGAGAACTGGCACTCTTCGGCCTGGAGGCAAAAAGGCCGAGGGGGAGCCTAATCAAGGTACATAAATACCTGAAAGGAGTGTGCAAAGAAGCTGGAGCCAGGCTCTTTTCAGTGGTGCCCAGTGACAGGACCAGAGGCGATGGGCACAGCCTGAAACACCTGAACATCAGGGAACACTTTTTCCCTGTGAGGTGACCAAGCACTAGCACGGTTTGGCCAGGCAGGTTGTACAGATTCCATCCTTGGAGATACTCAAGAGTCATCTGGACAGGGTCCTGGGCAGCTGACTCTAGGTGGTCCTGCTTGAGCAGAGATGTTGGACCAGATGGCATCCAGAGGTCCCTTTCTACCTCAGCCATTCTGTGAAAATCAGTCCCCGATTGCTATAATGCACAAATCTACTTCACAGAAAATTACATTATTTTCCTGTGTCCCTCCCTTTTCTGCTCAGAAGTAGGGCTCTGGAAAACTCCTCCTCTCTTTTCTCTGCTCACACTCTCTGTCAGTTCTTACTTTGGGCTTGATTCATCATCTGTTCAGTCTTGTGGTTTATCCTGTACTTGAGATAAATGGTATCCTTAGGTGCTAATGTCTTCATGCTCAATGTCAATTCTTCTTTAGTGACCTTGGGGAAATAAGAGAGGACCCCACAGCTAGCTGTTAAGTGCTCATGATAAGTGCCTTTATGCTTGTATGTCTGTGTGTGTATATATATGCATACACAGACACATACATATGTATTCCTGTGTATGTGAGCTGTTCTAAACGCTTACATGCTGGCCCAAATGCCCTACAGCCTTCCTATCCTCATCTCATTCTAAATTTTCACTCTTCACCTGTAACTAGATTTACTGGATAGTTGACTGTAAGTCCTAGAAATGAGAGCTCTTTCTTTTAATGGCTTTTTGAAATGTCAGCAATAATGGAATCCAATCATGATCTACATCTCTCAGGATTCCTGTAGCATAGACAAATGGTTTCTGCTCCTATATTGCTCAGTCCCACAGTGCAGAGACTTTTATTATTTTCAAGTAGAAATTAAGCCAAAGTCCACTTATATTTGCTCACTATTAAGTAAATGACACACTTGTTATTTAAACTTTTTTTTCCCTACCTTGTTCACATCCTTCATCATTATAGCTTATCATAGGCTTTAGATGAGGGTTTTAATGATACAATTGGGTTTTTAAGGTATTTGGGGGAAGTGATACAAAGAAGTGGTACTTTGCAAAAATCTATTTGTAACAGCTCCTTAGAAGCCATGTGTGATAAGACCATTGTCACGCTGAAGAACTCTACCTGAATACTGATGTAAAGAATTCTCTCCAGCACTTCCTTTTCTATTGAGAGTATAGTTTCAGTCTAAACTACCACTCATATAAAAAAAATGAATAGCCTGGCTCTGTTTTTCTATCACAGGTTTGGCTTTTTGTGCCTTCAGCCATACTTCATATCCCCATTATTGCACCAGAACTTCTGAATATCAGGAAGAGTATTGACTCTCTGAGGAACTAACCCTTCCTTTTACTGAATACCACTTGAGACTTTAAAATTTCTCTCTCTCTTTTTTTTTTTTTTTTTTAATTGAAATAAATGATACGTATACAATAAATTCACCATTTTTCTTCTCAAAAGTCTATTTGAGCACTTGCAATAATCAAGTCACATTAAATAATCCAAGATTTTCTTTTATAGCCTCAGTAGTTTGTGTAGGAATGTCTAAATTAGGCTCCAATAGCAATCAAACAGGCCAAAAAAAGTGAAGATTAACTGGGAAGAAATGTTACATTTTTTCATAAAAAATCTAGAAATTCCTTGGCTGTTTTCTCCCTTGGAAGTTTTTTTTGGAAGTTCATGGCTTGGAACACAATGTTGTCTATCTGAAGTGACTGGCATCACTTCACTGCATCTGGGTAAAAAACCTATATAGAAGAAAAGAACTTCCACTTTTCAGTAATGTCTGGCTTGAAGAATCTGTGGCTATTGAATCAGTCAGCAGGATGTTTGAGATTATGGTTCTGTCTGTAGATTTCCATAGTCCTTCTGTAAAGTCCTGATTGAGAAATAAAATTAGAAATGTGAGGCCAGCAAGAATTAAAATAATAGTGGTATGACAATTGTATATTCAATTAGCTATGCATTTAGGAAGACAATTGCTTATTCTTCAGTTGTTCCAATTCTGGACACAGGATGCTTGTAAATTCTAATTTGGTACTCAGCTGCTTGGCTTAGATTTTATGTCAAGAATTACTGTTCAGTGTGAAAGGTGAAAAGTTTACTTGTTCAGAGAAAAAAAGAAGTCTTAGTTTTTGAAGTTCCTTTCTCAAAATCTAATCTGACTCCTATACTTTTACTTAAGAGCCCCAAGAAAGATATTTTTTCTGAGGATCAGAAGAATCTCTGTAATATTCTCTTCTACAACATATATCTTCTTTGACTGTATTTTTTAATACCGGAGAAATATCTGCGTTCTTCAAAGCTACCAGTTTAAGGAGCTGCAAAATTTGTATACTCACCCCAGTAACACATGAGGCTGACACAACGTAGAAAGTTCATGTTACAGTGCATGAGGTGAGAGCTGAAAGTGTCACGGTGGCAACTAAAACACAAATCAGTAGATTTCAGTGTATTTGTTTTCCTGTTTCCTGATGATGATGTTTAGGGTTTTTAATTGGCTGGCTGACACTGAGGGATCCTTGTCAGTGTATGTATATGCAGAACCAATCAGCTTCTCTGACTCCTGTAGGAATGATAGGGTATTCTGTACTTTGAGAAATGATATTTTTAATTTGGTTATATACAGAAAGTCAAATTCATCCTTAAAATAAAATAAAAAAAAAAAATGAAGAAAACTTTGGTAAGTTAATCTCTTGAAATACCTGAACTATGATTTATTGGCCTGTCTTACTGTCTAGAGTTGCAGATGGTCTTGTTTGCGAGTAAAAATGGTAACTTCTATCCTGAGAAGGGAGATGCCTTACATGTAGCAAACATTTCTTATAAGGTTTTTTTCACTCAGTTATTTAAAAAGTGTGATTTTTTTTTTTTTTTTCTTCAAAAAGGATACCAAAGGTCATTGTAAATGTAATGGAACCTTTAAATTCTGGTTCTGATAATTTTGGAAAATTCAGGAGCTCCACTGGATAACTTTTAACAGCTAGTTTTAGCAGGACTTTTCTGAGTTGGCAGCAATCCAACTCATTGACTCATGGTCTTAGGAAGTGCTATGGATGATTTGTCTAATGGCCTAGCACAGTGCTCTAAAGCAGAGTAAATCACAACGCATGAGACTTGGATGTGTGACCAATGTGTTTTGTTCACTGGGTCAGCAAGTAATTAGCCCTGGCACGCAACACAAGCTATCCTGAAGAAGAAGGGTACTGTCACAACTATAAGCTCTATCAACCTTCAAATATTTTCTGTTTGCCCCCTAATCTCATCAGCATGAAGTCATGTATTAACTGCACTAGTTGTAGAAGTCATTCCTATTCACAAGTACAAACCCAGAAAGATTTGAAGAGTTTGCACATCCTTTTGTTTTACATCATAATTCCTTGTTTGTCTACCTTTTTTGTCTTCTGTTTCATTTACTGACATTCAAAAGAAAAAAAATTTCTTTGGTTGTCTTCATGTGTGTATACCTTTAGGAATAGTTGGATAGTCCAGTTGAGGAAGGTATCCGAATGAAAATTCCCTTCAGTTAAGTATATTTTTGAAAAGCAGAATATATTTTTTTCTTATCTGTATCGAAATTTAAGGAAAACTGTCATTTGTACATTTTTCTGTAAGGATTGTTTGATTACATTTTTTGAATGCTTTATTAGAGAAGGATACCTAAGTGAGAAAGAGAATGAGAAAGATCTTTCAGTCATATAAAACCAGAAATTTATGTAGGAAGATTTAAGTGGCTTTTAGGCTGTGAGTTAGGCAAAGCAATAATTTAGTTATGAATCCCAACTATGGAGCTTAACCAACAGCAGTAAATAAAGACCTTACTTGGCAGAATGTATTTGAAGATGGCTACCCCCTTTTTTTTTTTTTTTTTTTTTTTAATAATTTGTATAAGTAGATCAATTGTGCTGCTAACTTTATGATTCAGTTAGTACGTCTTCAGTCTAATATAGCAGGAATAAGCCACAAGTGGAGTTTTTAAAATTAAAATGAAAATATATAGTGTTCTAAAAGAAGAGCCATATTCTTGCAGCTAGGCAAATGGTGAAATAGAAGCCTGGTATAGATCCAAGAGAACCTCTCCAGTCCTTGACTATCAGGAATAGAGGAATTCATGGCACAACTACCCTTTTTATTCTTTTACCTGGGTGTAGAGAGAGATTGCACTTTATATTTTGACATGTTCCTCCCAGGGAAAGTTTGCCTCTGTGTCCAAGAAAAGAAAGAACAGAGTGTATACGGTGTCTAATTCTCTTCTGCAAGACTTCTTCCCTATCATTTCTCTTTCTGGATACTGTTTGTTCCAGCCAGGTTAATCAGGCATTCCAGGCATGAGTCCTCTGTGTTGATGAGACACCATTTAATCTTTTCCTTTCAGAGCAGCTGAGAACTGAATCTGCCCGATGGCCATCTCTTTTTCCTGACACTTGTTTAGACCTGCAGCTTCCTTTTCAGACCCAGTTCTTTTGGTTTCTAGGGAGAAAAGCTACTTTATATTGTCTTTTCTTCATTTTCCTCATAAAAAAACAATGGCATTAGAATGCTATATATCTGCATTTGGAATGCATATTCTTGTTTTCTTTATTGTTCAATTAGGAAAATGTCATTTTTTTAATGGAAGTTGTTTACTCAGAGAGTAAGCTCTATCTGAGGCTGTCTTTTGTCCATTTTATTAATAGTGTCAACTTTTCTGTTGCTGAGTAGACACTTCCCATGGGAGTGGTTTTGTACAGAGGTAGAAAATAAGGTGTTTGTTATTTTCTCCTTCTTGAGAGGCCTGTCTCTTGGCTATTGACAGTGGTATTTCGTGGAGTAATTTATCATTGTAAAATTGGTACTGAGCAGGACTGATGTCTTGCAGAACTCTTTTCAAAGATGTGAAGACTTTTCCATGATCATCTGTCCATCAAGTTTTACCTGTCCACCATTGTATACTCCTCATGGCAGCTGGGCAACCAAGTAGGCTTTTGGCGTAGCCAGCAGTTACTCAGTCCCATGTTAGGCTTCAGTAGATTTGCGTGATAATTGCATAGGTGCTTCCCCTTTCTCAGGAGTCTGAGCCCATGAAACCAAGCTACTTTACCCACCTCGCTACCTCCTTATCAAACAGCTCCTTATCGTATACAGAATAGTTTTACCTCTGGACAATGTCTCTACTAGCACTACATTTTAGTCATGCACAGAAAAAAGCAGAATGTTCCCTACCCTGATTGTGGTGTTTTACCCTTATCCAGTGAGGTGAGGCCGCAGTGGCAGAGAAAATTCAGGTCTTCTTTTTCTAGATGTTGTAGATTCCTCAGTGATCCTGTCTTCTCAAAGCTTTATTTCCTTTCACACTTTTGAAAAAAAAAAAAATCTTAAGTAAATTTGCTTCAGGATGTTTACTGCTTTGTAACTGATCTTAATAGAACCTCTGAAACACTGTGCTAAAACAACTTGCTGTTGTAGTCTGAGATAATGCTGGCATTGTTTAATGAATAATGTGGATTTGAATTATGATAGCTCATTCTGATTGAATGATTTTGGATTCTTATGCTTCACTTGACATTATTTTTGTCATCAAAATTAGAAATAATTGAAACCAGGGAAAATTCTTTTCTGTTCAAGAGCTGAAAACCTTTCCTTCAAAATATTTCCTTAGCCCTCACTCACTTGCACTTTATCTGGAGTTGGAAATCACCCATAAAAGAATAAGTGAAATGTAAAAATTAATTCCACAGAGCTCTCGAGAATGACTTTTTTACAGAGGATCATTAAGAAACAGAAATCTATTTGCAGTCTCTGTAGAAATCAGGTAAATCCTGTTGAGTCTAGATAACCTGTTGTGGATACCTCAAAAAGAAGATGTACTCATACGCCCCTCTAAGTGCCTCAGTATAACATTTATCTCCTGCTAATGTTCCATTAGACTTGCTGTCACTGAAGCTGACTCTGCAACTAAATTTTACTCATCACTGCCTAAATTCTGGTACCTTAAAATCACTTAGTTCCTATCTTATATAAAAGTACTGGCAGAACTGACAAAACAGACATTTGCTTTTGGAAGAGAGAGGTTCTGATACATATTTAGATGTCATATAACATGATTAAGCGTATGTCTTCCCTCCCCTTCCTCTTTTGGAGACCACTGATTTATGAATCAGGGTGTACAGTGTTTTTTCACTAGTCCTTTAGTTTTATTGTCTTGTAATAAATCCACTTTGTAGACACTACTTAAATATTCATTGGGTGAAAGAAAAAAAGCCAAACAGACTGGGGCTGTACAGGCTAGTGGTTAGGGCACCCACTAGGGAAGTGAAACACCATCATTTTGTTTCCTGCTCCAATGAATACTTAATATGAAATACTGAAATATTCATTGGTAAGTGGAAATGGTATCTGACCACATACGAAGAAACATTTTAGGTTGCATGAAATTAAAATGAAGGCAATCCTACAACAAGCCTGAGGAAAAAAGGTCCAAGATCTGATTCTATGTATAACTAGCTGGTTGCTAGGAAGTGCTGAAAGAAAACTTGCCATCAGTGCTATTGAGAAACCTTTCTGGTTTTTTAGGAATTTAAAATAATACATATTTGTTATAATGTACAATGTAATAACTTATTTCCTTTCTGTTAGTCCTGATGGGACCATTAAAAAAAAACAAAACAAAACAAAAAGTGTTTTCATTCATGATGGGTTGGTCAGTGCCAGAACTAGAAAAGAGACTGTGCATATTCAATAGCACCTAGTTGCCATCTTTTCTAAAAGCAATAATGATGTTTTCAGCATGCCATGAAATGATGAGCACCAAACTAATTTATTTTTGTGGGGAAATTTTTATACTGCATGTGGCTATTTTTATGCATAAAGTGCAGGACAGCTGGCGATGTATTACCATGAAGCAGAGAAGTCCAAGCTTTCTGTGAGTGCTGAAGAGGTGGTAACTCAAGAAAATGTGTTGCTCAGTTCAATCCAGGTCCTAATAAGACAGTGGGTATTCAGTTACTGGGAAGATGCAAGTGGTAGAAGGTCATAGATGGATAGGGATGTCACAGAAACTGCCACCGCAATTGCCAGTAGATGGAAGCCTTTGTTGGTAGCTTCAGCTGAAAGGTCAAATACTAAATGGACAAAGAAATTAATCTAGCATTGCTTTCTTGCCTGTTGGTAGTAATTAGTCTGATGGATCTTTTCTCCACTTTACTGATCTGAGACATTTGCACTCTGTGGCATTTTAAAAAAATCACATCCACTGTCACTTCTCGTACGTTTGGAGCACTGGTAGGTGGTGCGTAGGTAAGGTGAGCAACTAATCACTCATTACGCAGCTCTGCCAATCAAACACATCTGCTACTTTTTTCTTACTGCAAAACACGGAGTACAATTTTGATCCTTTATAGATCAATTTGGGGGGAATGTTTTATTTAGCATAGATAGTTAACCTTTAGACATTACACTGTTATTTGAAAGTAATGTAATCTATAACTTCACATTTTTTCTTTTTCACAAATACACTGTGAAAGGTTTAAAACAAAGGTGCTTGTCTGAGAATGTTTGACAATATCTATGACTTTTTTTAGAGTTGTGTATTCAGGTGGTTATTAGATATTGAGAAATTATCATTTATTGTTTGAGAGTTTTTTGAATGTTTGATTAGGTGATACAGAGGTAATGATCTATTCTGCCCTCCTTGTAAAATCTGGTTACAAAATTAGCCTGTGTTTAGTTACCATGGTGATAAGGGTTTTTTAAATGTAGCTTTGTTCTTTTACCCTTTTATTCTTGTAATGAAAAATGTATGCTTCAAGACTTTTCTTAAGACTTCATAAAAACAAGAAATTGATGTATAAAATGTTCACAAATTCCAAATGAGATACTGTACCAGTGTGATTGAGAAGAAATATTTGCAGATGTATCTTTCTTCATTTTTGTAAATAGCTTCCTTTTAAGCTATCAATCTAGGCAATATATCTCTAAAAAGGCTAAAATGTGTGATACAATAAAATACATGGATTAATAAAATGCGGTGGGTTTGGGTCCCTCTTTCAAATATCGTCCAATGAACGTCAGAAATTCTGACCTCTCCCTCTCTAATTGTTTAGGATACAAGTTGTTTACTATTCAGTAGTAATTAAAGTCCCTTTGGACATGTATTAATAAGATGACAATAATGGCAACTTTTTCAGAACTGACTATTTAGTGCAAATCTGTAATGACCATAGAATGTGTGCTGGAAGGAAACTTGAGAGGTCATCTTACCTATCTTCTGCTTCAAGGATCAGTTATATTATTTCTTACAGATATTTGCTTTTTTAATTCCTGATGACCTTCAATGCGTAAGACTCCACAGTTTCTTATAGATCAAAAAGAAATGGAGGAAGCACATGCAAACAATGGAAGTGAGAATGTGGTAACCTCAAAATTATATTCTTTACATATCCATGCATGTTGTATAAGCTAAACTGGTTATGTGCTTCTGTGCCAAATCCCGTTCCTATGTAACCCAACATCTGTAGCAAGTGTGCATGAAAATTGGTTCTCAGGAAGAGACACCATCGTTTTGAGACAGCAGTGGGGAGAAGGGAAAGGAAGAAAAGGCCTCACTGGCAGACACACGTGTAGAAGTCTTTGCTACTATGTCAAGCTAGAGAAAATTTAGTTTTGATGTCTTTACTCTGTGGATTGGTTATAAGACCCACAGATGACAAGATTAAGATGAATTCAAATTAAATGTTGAGTCATAAATACATTTTAAACCTGGAGGCATATACAGTACTAGTAACAATGAATAAATCAATTGGAGATTTATAGGAGGATTCAAAAGCAAGATGTGCAGCATGTAGGAGGGGAGTTGTGTGGGCAGAAATAGGAAATGACTGGCAATGTAAAACTGCAGAAGTAAAAATACTTAATTGAATTATTGTGATTAAGTGATCTGGTTCTGAATGCTGAGACTTGGACTTTAGGACAGAAAAAAAATGTTTCAGGCAAAAAATGAAAGCTGATCTGTTTTTCAGAGCAAGGACCAGCACATAGGTCCAATAAGGAGATGCTTTATGCTTAAATCCCTGTTTTGGTGCAGCCTTTTTCTCCTGTTATTTTAGAGAGTTTAAGAAAAGCAAATAGCAAGATTTTCCTAAGGTAGCATTAAAAAATACCTACATTTTTTGTCAGGATAGACCTTAGAAACACTACAGATGACATACAATTTTTTCCAACTTTTGAACATTTCACTTCAGTTCTAAAATATTTGATCTGTCTTTATGCTTTTTTACATTTAAAAATATTGAAATTGTGTTTATAGTCTAATAGTTTCTTCAAACTTTGCAATGACTAAACTTCTTAGTGATGTCTACACCACAACTTCATAACTTTTATTTTCCCAAAAGTAGTATAAATGCGAGACCTTTAAACATTCAGTTTGTTAATTTCATTATCTAAAAGAATATTCTAGATTTCCAGAACACTAGATACAACTATTCCATAAATTGAGCAGTGCAATGTAAACAAAGATAAGATGTCCTGTGAATACCAATAGTTTAAGCTTAGCTGAAGAGGGAAATGATGAGCTTTGCAAACATTACAATGGCTATTGAATTTTTGCTCAGAGTCGGGGTGAACCAGTCCCAATATTGGGGATACTTTTGATGGCAGACCCATTTCTTTACTTTTTCAAGGGTTTCATCTGGGTTTCTTCAGCTGTCCTGTCCTCCGTGACAGAACATGCAACTCAATTGTATTTAAACAACGTTACAGCTTGTTTTAAACCAAGCTTACCTATTGCAAATCTGTCTATGGTGTAATGAGTTTTCATGGCACAATATTTTAAAAGGTAAACACACCCCAGGTGTAGCCATAGACTCACTAGACTCCATGCAGGGGTTCAGCTGAAATGTGGCAAAGGTATGGCTAGCAGTGCATAGGTCCTAAGGGAGGGGGAAGAAATATTCTTTCTTTTGGAGTGCAGGATAACAACACAAGAGACAGCTGTCGCAGTATATTCCAAAACTGATATTCTGGTGTTGACTTGTTTTAGACACAGTAGTTGAACTGGTTTAAATGGTTTGAATTCCACCAAATCTTTGGCTCATCGGCACTTAACACGGGATGCAAGCTTGCTTTCATGTAAATCTGCTCTGCATTTTTTCTGACCTGTGCATTACAATCCTATAGCGTTGGTTTTAACTTTTCTCTTTCAGGAAAATAATGTGTTGCACAGACGCAGAAACCTACCTTTGGTCTTTGCAAGCAGTGTCTTTCAATATCCCTTAATCACAAAGGAGCAGGATGCCTAGCTTCCAAATAGAAAGTAGCATTGGCTATGCCACTGAAGATGCCCAAGAAATCCTCTTGCATGCCAGAACCTCTCAGTTGACAGGCTCTATGTTAGCAGCTATATTAATGTTTCTGTTCAAATCAGCAACAAGCCTTTGACGTGCATCTTCTGGCTGTTGCTACTTACCATGCTTTGAGGCGCATCGTGGAGAAGCCTCAGACTGCGTGAACTGAAATGACATCCAAGGTGTGCTCCAGGAGCAAATCTAATGTGCTTCAGCCACTAGGCAATGTTCAGTCTGTTGGAGCAGACCAGAGACAGTCTGAATTAGAACCTTCAAAATGCAAATACTGTGGTCATGTATCATGTTCTCAGCACTGGTTATTTCACTCTACAAATCTCTCCTGTCGCGCAGCGCTACTTTTCAGTGTAGATATAGCTTGCTAGATCTCTGTCTCTCTGATCTGTTTGCTCACTGTTAAAGGAGGAATGAACACAGTAGGCTTGAATCCTTTCTGCTAATCATATTTGGTCCAAGCTAACCTTTCTTTTTCAGGTGGCCCATTACCAGTAAATCACAACCTGTGCATCCCTGGTTGCCTGAATACCGTGCTAGAGGTTTCACAGCAGAACCTCATCTTGTACTTCAGGGATTTAACCTCATTGCAACCACTTAATGCTTAAGGTAAGGAGAAGAGAGAAAACTGTTTAAAATTAATCTAATTCAAAATACATTCAGTCTTAATGATGCAAAGGAAACAAAAATGAGTTGACACTACAGATTTTTCCTGGGTTTTTTTGCTAGCATTCTTTTGTCTCCTCTTGACTATTAGCCAAGTGGCAAAATGTCACTGTGATACATTGGTGCCTTAACTGATTTATTAGCAGCCTATTCAGATGGTTGAAGTGGGCTTTATTAGCACAACTTTAATAATTGAGCCCTTTAGCAGAAAGAAAACAATATAAACATTATTTTGTTACCAAACTTGTTTCCACCTTGCAAACACAGGGAAAGCATTCTTCAAAAAATTGCCTGCTTTCTGATAGCTTTTTCAGTGATTTTTCATGAACGCTGTCATACAAAGGGTGACGCTGTTTAATTTATTTCTAGTTCCTAATTCAACTACTGCATATAGCAATATTCTCGCTAGTAATCCATAGCACCCTGCTGTAAGAAATGGACTCTTTCTCTACTTAAAAAATGTCCTGAGGCTGGAACCCAGCCTCTCTGGGACCTCTTTGTCTCCCCTCCAGTTCCTTCTGGTGTGAGAGGTACCAGGTCTTCTCTCCTTTCTGTGTGTTTTCTTGTGATGGTAAGAACTCCTATATGTTTCATTTAAAGGAAAAAAAAAAAAAAAAAGGTGATGTACCTGGGGGAGAAAAAGACATCTTGCTGCTGCAGCCTGCTTCAAGTGAGAACCCTAAAAAGGGGAGAAGAGATAGTGTGTGTCTTTCTTAAGAACAGCTTGGGCCACATGCTCCCAGGGAACATGCTGGAGTGTAGGACAGGATGGGCTGAGAGAGTCTACGTGGGGACCCTGCAGTTCATGGTCTCCATGCAAATAAGTTGTTGGCAGGGAATGTGCTTGTTAACAGTCTTAAGAAAATCTTTTTTCCCCTCTGCAGGGAAGGATGTAAAAGACCTTTTACTACAATAGCAACAACCTTTCCCTTTCAATTTGTGTTTCCTGAATCCTCAAACCACCAAGCAAGACAGAACTTTTGTACCCAGAGGACAGAATGAGCCACAGAAGTTATTTTTGCCTTAAGTGGTAAGTAGAAGTGAAAACAGTTTGGCTTATCCTGTTAACATAAGCCTTGGGTTTGTGTCAGCAGAGCAGGACTGGAGTTAACTGTATAGCACTATGAGAACCCATATGAGAACTTCTTCCAAACATTGACATTCAAACCTTGTGTGAACCTGCTTCTGAGCTCCCTTACACTGGGAGGGCTGTGTCTGAACCCATCTGTGAGGATTTACGTATGCTGCCTTTAGCTTTCTGACCGAGATGTTTGCCCTTTCAGTCTTTAAGCGAGAATGTGCAAAAGTGGCAAAAAGCTGATGGCTGTATCCTCAAAGTTACAGGGGTTGGAGCGATATATTGCTGCTCATAGTGGGGGTTTGGCTATGAGTCGCGGCCTTGTTCCTCACATCATAATTTGTGGCTTGTGTAACTTTCATGGGAGAACACCCTGGAAAGTTTCGTCACAAATTCTCTCCCAGTTTGACTCAGAACTATTAACCCCACTTCCCTTGTTAGAGGTCCTGTCTTCCCAATATACAGATGACCCTGCATGGTTGAACCAAAACTCCAGCACAGCAGTGGTTTGCAGTGAAGGTGTCTGGAAAACTGCAGAAAGCAGGACGGGACTCACTTGTTTAAGACCTTTATCTATCACCCATCAGGATGGGACTCACTTGCTTAATACCTTTATCTATCACCCTGGAGGAAGTGAACGAGAGCTTGCTCATGAAGTTTGTAGATGACACCAAACTTGGGTGGCACCAGTTGATATGCTCAAGGGTATGGCTGCCATCCAGAGGGATGTAGACAGTTGGAGGAAAGGGGCAATAGTGACTTAATGAGATTCAGCAAGGACATATGCCAAGTCCTGCACATGAGAAGGAAGTGCCCCTTGCTGTGACATGACCGGGGCTGCCTGGCTGGGGAGCAGCTGGCGGGAAAGGCCCTGGGGTTGCTGGTGGGCGGTGAGCTGCACGGGAGCCAGCAGCGGCCCTGGCAGCAGCGAGGGCCAGCAGCATCCGGGGCTGGGTCAGTAGGAGCACAGCCAGTAGGTAGAGCCACGGAGTGTCGTCGTCTCCTCAGCACTTGCTAGATCACATCTGAAATACTGTGGGCAGTTTTGAGCACCCCAGTACAAGAAAGGCATCAATAAACTGGAATGAGTTCAGCTCAGCAGAGCTCGCATTGTCTTGAATTGCTATCGAACTGAGTCTTGTGATGCGGAGAGGTGACGGGCTTGATTGCCGAGTGAGGTGGCAGCAGCTGCCCCTACCCTTGCAGTGGCCCTCACTCTTCCATTTTATACTTCCCACCCTACTATCTCACTTTTGAATTTTGAAAGCTGCTTCTGACCTCCAAAGCAAAGTGGGATCTCTGGGAGGATGTTTTCAACAAGGCAGAATTTTAAAGGAAATGCTGTCATTTCTCAATTTGCCTACATATCTCAGTTTGACTGTGGTTGTAATTTGAAAGCTGATACGAGAGGATGGGCCTGAAAGAATATTTTTGGGCTGAATACTGCCAAGCCTTGTGTGGACTGAAATTCCCAAACTGCTCCTCCAAGGCCTTAAAAGCTATGAGTCGGGACTCGGGAAATCATGACATGAGTTTGGTGAATGGTTACTTATGGTGATACATTTAGATGTGTCATGACACATTCAGATATATGCCTTCTGACAACTACCCTTTTGAACCTTCCGGCTTTGTGGCCCATTTTCAAGCTTTTTCCTGTAACCAGAAGGGTTAGGAATATAAAATGTTGGGTTCTTTTTTTTTTTTTTTTTTTTTTTCTTTTCTTTTTTTTTTTCCCCTAATTTTTTTTTTTTTTTTTTTTTCTGGCTTTGCTTCTTAACCTTAATTTAAATTGGTAGTAACATTCTGGTGTGTTCAGACAATCTAAAATTTTTAAGATAAAAGCCCATGATTAAAACCCATGAGCTGGCAACACCAAAAATTGGATGCAAATATTGTAATTTAGTCTTATTTTAGATATAATTTATATGAATGTGCAATGTAATTCTTATGTCTATAATCATAGTTCCTCTTAATTGATTGCTTAGCAAGTGATTATCACAGTAATCCCTGGGCTTTAATATCTGTAATAAAATAACACTTGCTTTCTTTTTTTCAAAGGAGTCCACTGGCTCCAGTAAGTGTGGCAAAATTTTTCTCCGTAGCAGAGAAAAGCTGCTTTCAGTGGGGAATTTGTACCTAAGTAGCAGGCAAGTGTGGCAAAATTTTTCTCCATAGCAGAGAAAAGCTGCTTTCAGTGGAGAATTTGAACCTAAGTAGCAGGCAAGTGTGGCAAAATTTTTCTCCATAGCAGAGAAAAGCTGCTTTCAGTGGAGAATTTGAACCTAAGTAGCAGGCTATCGGGAGAATTTAAAATTATCAATTTCCAAGGTGAATTATGATTTGAAGATTTATGTTTAGAGCCATACATTCAGTGTTTATATCTGATGCCAAGCTTCAGGGAAATATTCCGGACAATATTTTCCTTGTGCCCTGTGCTGACTGATTGAAATTTACAGCTGACCTCCCTGACAATAATTCTGTCAGAGAATCGGTCCTTCAGGCAAATTGCCAGCTCAGACATGAAAATCTGCAAATGGAAGAATGCAGAAAGCCTTTTGCATTAAAACTGTAGGGATGTAAATTTTCCCTGACAAAGCTGGTGGTGTGGCTTCTTTTGCAGCTTTCTCCTTCATCATTTTTCTTCCAACTGAGGAGGGGGAAATGATATTTTTCTTCTGCCAGGGCATGTCCAATCATACTAAAATGCCGTTATACTAAATGCCAAGGACTCATTACTGTTCTTGAAATTTGTCTCTCATGGAATTTTGTGGCCTCTAAGAAAGTTTCAGTTAGTTCCAAATTCCATGTGTCAAACTGGCTTCAAAATATCAAAATAGAAAAGTTTCATTATGAATTAATCTAAGGGAAAGATTATTTTCATTGCAAGGGTTTTACTGGTAAGTCATGCCCCTTAAGATCTTTAGGGCTATCAAGTACAATGTGCTGTAAAAAGTGTCAGGGATTCAATAAGACACTTTTTTATTAACAAATTGGTACGTGGGACAATTTCACAGATGTTATGTCACGGAAGGTGCTGGTTTTGAGCTGGGAAATACATTCATCTGTGCAACTGCGTTCTGCCTTATGATTCACTTTTCATGTAATTAACAATTTACTTCTCTATCCACGCACTCTGTTGGCTGTTGCTGTGTCCTGTAGAATAACTACTGTGTTCCAAAGATCAGGAAGATGAACCCAGAATTTAATGAATAACTAACATGCAACTTTCATAGGTAAAGTGCCTTGGAAGCCCCAGGGATGAAAAGTACCATGTAGAAGCACTACACTGACAGTTAGGGTGAATTTATGTTGAACGCAGACATCTCAGCTTAATTCCTGCTTCCTTTGGAGCCTTCCCAAGTAGGTAGAGGTAATTCATTTAGGCTCTGGTTTTTTGTGACTGGTCCCTGTAGCAGACCTCATGAAGGTGTGTTTCAAAGAAGCAGTCAGAAAGCTGAAATAAGATCCCTTATGGCCAAAAAGTTGACAGAAAGCTCTCCCAGGCAAGAGGCAGCAGAAGCACTCAAAACCTTTTTATGACCAAAAGGGAATACATTATATATTAATATCTATCTATATATTTATATAGAGTATCTATATGGAGCTAAGAATTTATTGTTAGGCCAGTGAATATTTTAACAGTTTAATCAAAATATAGCAAACACTTACTGTTAGTCCATTTGCGGAAATACCAACACTCATTGTCCACATTGATTAAAAAAGAAATGCCTCATACAAAAAAAGCCTACAAACATGGACCCCTTTTCTTGGATGTGATGCTCATCCTTGCAACGTAGCTTGGACAATGCAGGCTGACAGCTTCCTGCTTCCTGGAGCAGAAGGTGTTATGACAAGTCATCAGCATCCTGTGGTCCTCAGCGGGAGGATTCTGATGGGGCTCATGATGGGGCTTTCTTCTCAGTGTTTTCATTCTCTAGTTACCTTTTCACTAGTAGATTTGGTCCTGAGCCACAGATTTCTGTTTAATTCAGGTTTTGCCGATCCAGGTTATACTTCTTGTCAGTCACTAGTATGGCAGAAGCAATGTTTATTTCATTGACTGATTTAAATATTGTTAACATTGGTCAAGAAACACAAGCATTACTTAGTTCGCAATACGTGACAAGTGCTGTCCATAACATAAAACCTAAAGATCATGTTGCTAACATGGAATGATAGAATAGTTTGTGTTGCAAGGGATCTTTAAAGGCCATCTAGTCCAATCCCCATGCAATGAGCAGGGCCATCTGCAACTAGATCAGGTTGCTCAAAGCCCTGTCCAGCCTGACCTGGAATGTTTCCAGGGATGGGGCTTCTACCACTTCTCTGGGCAACCTCTGCCAGTGCTTCACCACCCTCATTGTAAAAAAATTCTTCCTTATATCTAAATCTACCCTCTTTTAGTTTAAAACCACTACCCCTTGTCCTATTGCAACAGGCCCTGCTAAAAAGTTTGTCCTCATCTTTCTCATAGGTTCCCTTTAAGTACTGGAAGGCTGCAATTAGATCTCCCCAGACTTTTCTCTTCTCCAGGCTGAACAAGCCCAACTCTCTCAGACTGCCCTCACAGCCGCAGCAGAGCTGCTCCAGCCCTCGGATCATCCCTGTGTCCCTCCTCTGGCCCCGCTCCAACAGCTCCGTGTCTCTCCTATGCTGAGGCCCCAGAGCAGACGCAGCACTGCAGGTGGGGTCTCACCAGAGCGGAGCAGAGGGGCGGAACCACCTCCCTCGACCTGCTGGCCACGCGGCTTTGGATGCAGCCCAGGGTACGGTTGGCTTTCTGGGCTGCAAGTGCACATTGCTGGCTCATGTCCAGTTTTTTGGCCAAAAAGGATCTTATTTCATCTTCCTGAATGCTTCTCTGAAGCGCACCTTCATGAAGGCAGTGGTCTGCTACAGGGACCAGTCACAAAAAACAGAGCATAAATGAATTACCTCTAACTACTTGGGAAGGGGATGAATAGTAGGGAGAAAAAGAGCTCACTTCTGTCCTTGAAGCTCTGTCACTGACATGAAGTAATTCAAGACTCCTTGTGACTCTAAGTGTGGCATAACTGTGTATCCTTCCTGCCTTTCACAGCTCCTTATGTGGGAGAGGGCCTAACTTTGACTTCTGTGCCTGGATGTGTAAAACATTTATGAAACATGCATTGGTTGAAATTAATGAAGAGACCTTTGGAGACCTAAAGAGATCTTTAATTTTAGTATGATTATTTGAAATATGTAATAACCATCAGAAATCACAAATCTGAATCAATGGAAATAAGTCATATATATGGTGGGTAAAACAACCTCCATAAATTTTTCTTGATCTACATGGTATTTTACTCATAAAGTACATGTATTCAGGTGCACTCTTGAATCATGAGTTTCATATGACGAAATAAAAGGGGATTATTTCATTTGCTGATTTCTCTTCATTGTTAATCTTGCTAACACAAATTAATCATTTTGGTAACTGGTAGAAGGTTCAGAGCCCTGGAATTCTGTATTTTGTGGAAAAAAAAAAACCCACAATTGTACTGACAGATAAAAAAATGAGTGAGACAGGAACCAGCAAATGAGATTTAATAACAAAATTTGCTCATTTTCCTCTGCAAATAGTTCTATTGACTTTTGCAAGACTACTGTAAAGTGAAATGAAGGCATTCAATAATAATAGCTCTTAGTTTCCAAAGAATTAATCTCTCCCTGCAACAGAGAGCTGTCCTTTCTCCTCCTGTTTTATACAGTTAATCAACGTCCATTTCTAATGGGTTGTTTTATCTGCATGGGATTATTTAAGACTTCCTTATACATTTAGAGAAGTATGTCTGATGATAAGCAGTGCTGATCCTCTGTATTTACACACTGACAGCCTGTCCTATCTTCTTAAGACAGTACCATGACTAGTACCCGAACTTTGTAAGACTGTCCCCTTGTAACTATTATTTCTATCTCTTGCTATTTCTCTCATGCTTTGGAACTTTTAACATTGAAGAAAGGGAAAACAAATGAACCAGACAGCTACGATCCCTAATGTCTGGATTCAACAGTGTGACACACTTCAGGGATAATTCTGATGAAAACAGTAATTGAAAAGTTGGAGGTGAAAAGGGGTAAAATGAAGCATAGTTTTTCCAAAATGAGACAGATTGTGCCAGGCTGTGCAGGGTGTCTGTGCCCAGGCGCTGGCAGGGGCTGCAGGGGCCTCTGTGAGGAGAGGCCGGGGCTGCCCCGGGCCGGAAACAGCCGGGTCCAGCCGGCTCCGACCCACCCACCGCAGGGTGCGGGTGCCTCAGGGAAATGTATTTAAGAAAGGGGAGAAAACACCACAGCGGGAGGAGGAGGGAAGAAAAGAGTGAGAAACAGCAGAAAGCACACAGAGGAAGAGGACATGCCCTGTGGTGCAGCGGCTATCCATGCTGCCGCCCACGGAGGACGCCATGCTCGAGCAGGTGGGTTTGGCCTGAAGGAACTGCGGCCCATGGAGAGCCCATGCTGCAGCAGAGAAAAGAGTGAGGAGGAAGGAGTGACTGAGAGGAGCTGTTACGGACTGACACAACCCCCATTCCCCATCCGGCTGTACCACTCAGTGCAGGGGAAAGGTAGAGAGATGGCAGTAAAGGAGTGAAGTTAAGCCTGGGAAGGCAGTGGTAAGGGGAAGGTGTTGTTTTAATGTTTATCTTTGTTTCTCATTATCTGAATCAATAATTAAATATCTATTTTAGTTGGCAATAAATTAATTTTTCCTACATTGAGTCGGTTCTGCCTGTCATGGTAATTGGGAAGTGTTGTGGCTTAACCCCAGCCAGCAACTAAGTCCCACACAGCCGCTTGCTCACTCTCTCCCGGTGGGATGGGGGAGAGAATCAGAAGGGTAAAAGTGAGAAAACTCATGGGTTGAGATAAAGACATTTTCATAGGTAAAGCAAAAGCCGCATGCACAAGCAAAGCAAAACAAGGGATTCATTCAGTATTTCCCATGGGCAGACAGGTGTTCAGCCATCTCCAGGAAAGCAGGGCTTCATCATGCGTAACGGTTACTTGGGGAGAAAAAATGCCATCACTCTGTCTCCTCTTCCTTCTTTCCCCAGCTTTGTGTGCTGAGCATATGGTATAAAATAACCTTTTGGTCAGTTGGGTCCAGCTGTCCCGGCTGTGTCCCCTCCCAACTCCCCGTGCGCCCCCAGCCTCCTCGCTGGTGGGGTGAGAAGCAGAAAAGGCCTTGACTCTGTGTAAGCTCTGCTCAGCAATAGCGAAAACATCCCTGTATCATCAATAGTGTTTTCAGCACAAATCCAAACCATAGCCCCATAGTATCTACTATGAAGAAAGGTAACTCTATCCCAGCCAAAACTAGCACAGTAAGCAGTCTCCCTGCCTTTTTTTTTTTTTTTTTTTTTTAACCCATAAGATTTCTCATTCCTAGTTGCCCTGTTTTCTCCCCCTGTCCTGCTGACTTGGAGGGGAAGGGGAAGCATGAGCAATTGAGTGGGAATTTGGCTATTAGCCAAGGCTAACCTGTCACATGGACTAATCTCATAGCTTCCTTTAATAACATTTTCTTGCCTTTAGTAGCTGGAGACCGGACTTGCTGTCCTGGAAAAGGGCTGTTAATCTTATCTCTCCATCAGTTTGTCATGAGTGCATGTGGAAATAGAGTCGGAAGTCTGAACAGCTAGGGAAGCTGTTACTGAAACTTTCTTTATAGAATCATAGGATGGTTGAGGTTGGAAGGGACCTCTGGAGGTTGTCTGGCCCAACATCTCTGCTCAAGCAGGACCACCTAGAGACAGTTTCCCAGGACTGTGTCCAATCAGCTTTCAAATATCTCCAAAGTGGGAGACTCCACATCCTCCATGGGCAACCTGTGCCAGTGCTTGATCATCTTCACAAAAGAAGTATTTCCTGATGTTCACACAGGACCTCCTGTGTTTCAGGCTGTGCCCATCGCCTCTTGTCCTATCACTGGGCACTACTGAAAAGAGCCTGGCTCCAGCTTCTTTGCACACTCCTTTCAGGTATTTATATACCTTGATAAGACTCCCCCTCGGCATTTTTGCCTCCAGGCCGAAGAGTGCCAGTTCTCTCAGCCCTTCCTCATACGAAAGGTGCTTCAGTCTCTTAATCATCTTTGTGACCCTTTGCTATTCTCCCTCCAGTGTGTCTATGTCTCTCTTATACTGGGCAACCCAGAACTGGACACAGTATTTCAAGTGTGGTCTCACTGGTGCTGAGTCCAAGGGGAAGGATCACCTCCAATGACCTGCCGGTCACACTCCTTCTAACACAGCTCAGAAAACCATTAGCTTTCTTTGCCGCAACGGCACATTTCTGGCTTGTGTTCAACATGGTATCCACCACGTCCCCTAGGTCCTTCTCTGCAAAGCTGCTTTCCAACTCTGTGGCCCACCAGCATGTAGCGGTGCCTGGAGTTGTATCTCCTTAGGTGCAGGACTTTGTACTTCCCTTTGTTGATCTTCATGAGGTTCCTGTCAGCTCATTTCTTCAGCCTGTTGAGTTCCCTCTGGATGGCAGAACAAATCTGGGACGTGTTTGGTTTTTTTTTTGTGGTTTTTTTTTTTTTTTATGGAATGGAAGAGGATCAAAGCTATTGGAACTTTCAAAGTGGACAGGTTCCCCTGAGAGAGAACTCTCCACCAGCCAAAGGAGGAATAGACCCCATTTGCAGTTCAATTATGAAAGGTTTGGAACATTTCAGATAAGAAATTATTTTGCTTTTGGAGCAATAAAATGGTTTCCTTTGTGCTGGCTACCAAAAGTATTGAATGTTCACCTGGCAAAGGATCTGTCTAATCTGCATCACAATCTGTCCAATTGAATCAAGGAGCTTAAATGAGAAACTCAACTTCTAACCATACAGAAATGCAGTCAGGCAAAATACAGACCTAAGAAACACATCTGATGTCAATGAGTTGTATGCTAGGTACGCTCACCTTGTTTTTTAGAATAAGGTGGCAGACTTAGTTAAAGGCAAATATAAACAATATGTTTGATTTTGTTACAATTGTTTGCATATGGAAAATTGTAAAGTGAATATTGACATGGCAACAAGTTAATGCGTTGACATCAGCTTGGTGAAGACAATTTCCATAATTAATCATATAATTCTTCAATTATTTTAATCAGAATTAATGCATTAAGTAATAAAATGAAGAGATGTTTAGAAAATTAACACATTTGGCAGACAAATTATGATGAAAAACTGCAAAATAGGGGGTTTTAAGGAGTTTTCCCACCACTGCTGCTCCTGGACCTTGTGAATTCTTTTTGTTAGGACATGTCAAGGTAATCTAGGAAGCCAGGTCTAGCCTCTGAGCAGTAAATACACTACTTGATTCCTACAGTGTTTGCAATAACTTTATTCTGCCGGGTCAGTGACAAATCCATCTGGTGTAACAGATGTTGCATGAGCCCTGTCTAGTCTCATTCTAGTTGGAGGACAGTGGAGAAAAAGGGTTGTCTCTCTTGAGGGAGACTCCTCCTATTCTGAAGGAATATCGTTAAGTTTCATAAGTAAATCTGCGTAGCTGAGGCAGCTACAGGGTGGTGAGTGATTCTGAGGAACTGAACTGGTAATGTGACTTGATGTGAGACTCTTGTTCAGGAAATTCAATTCTGCCTAAGGAGGGTGGAATGCCTGCCGGATATACAAGGACGGTGTAGTAAACAACACTACTCATTAAGGTAAATTAGAGTCCTAAATAGTCACAGTTTGACCTGATTTTGTTTTCAGAGGAAACTCTAGATACTTCAACTGAGCCCTTTGTTGATGCCAGCAACATACTTGCAAAAACTAAGTATTTCAACTTTAGTGTATGTAGACTGGAGTTTCATGTAGTGAGCTAGATATATCAGGAAGAAGCATCGTGATAATCTACTGTCGTGAAAGTAGTATGATAGATCTATACATTATGAGATTGATTTTTTCTGGACTCATAATCGAAATTCAGAGATGATGTATTGAAGTTTATGTAGGGGAATTTACGTCTTCATAACTTTGTCTAGTATATAATCTGCATCTCTAAGGCTATGTATGTTACAACCTTGTTTTATAGCATTTTTGAAATTGGATCACTGTTTTTACATGAGAGTTTTATAATTTACTTGCTCAGAGTCTAGCAGAATAGTGTGAATAGTCAAAGCAGAATGGCATTAATTTAAAAGAACGGTCTTCAAGTTTATTGTATTCTCCTTTAGCACGGAATCCTATAAAATATATAAGAGCAGAGATAACTTTGTTCTTACATGTGGTGGGGCTAAATTGCAAAGGTTAAAGGTCATGTGTAAAGGTTGCAATGGATATGAATCAGATTCTGTGGGAGTAGGAAAGAAATAAAAGTAATAGCAGCTCAGTCGCCCTTGCGCCCATTTGAATTCATTCACCTCTGATTTAAGCCCAGTGAAGCTGGGTTTTAATGAACCATGCATTCTGGTCTTAAAACACTAATGTAAACTCTTCCAGCTTTGATTAGTGGAGGCAGCAAGGTATTCATTTTTATTTGAAGCTTTCTGCCAAAGTGTATCTTAAAGTCCTACTTAAGATGGAAATCTGAACCAAGGTGCCAAATGAAGAAATGAAATAGAATTGTCAGCTAAATTTTACTAGGAGAGATTATATAATAAAGGTTCTCAGCGATGTTACATCACAGTGAAGTCCTACTCTAAGAATTACTAATAAAACACTGAAACATTTATTAGACTCAGTTATGCATATCTGAAACCATTTTGAGGAGTTCTTCATTTAGCCATTGCTTTTAAATGAGTAAGAAAGGACAGATGCATTAACTCTCTTGTCCTCTTCCCAAGCCTTTATTCCACCATTGAGTTTGCTAAACCAAAATCTTCTGTGCTTGCTCTAAAAGCCTCCTCTCAGAGGACGGATTCGGAGTCTGATGTGGTCACCTCTCAGTCTGCACAAGGGCTTGAGACAGCAACAGCAATGCCAATATACACACATTGGCTGCCCCTGTTCTCTCGTGCAGTGTTGGTTTGTCACAGGCTTTTTTGCTCTGGATCATTGTACAGTTGAGAAAAAGGATGGCTGTTTAAGGCTATTTTGAAATTTAATGGCTACCATGACAAGGATTAACCTGAAGCCACTGGTATATTCTTCAGTATACAGAGGATCGTATTTAGGAAGGGATTCAGTGCCTTGGGAGAAGATGAATAATACATTTTTCCCCATGACTAGACAATTGCATCTTGTAGTCTGAGGCACAAGCCTGCCTTTGTTTCAATTAGGATAAAGAATTTTCTTGGTGGTTCTTTTATGAAGATTACTATGCCTAATTCAGTTTTAAAATTCCTTAATGGTTTATAATTTGTAGCCATCTGTCAGTGGCCTGGTAAGGCATAATAACTGTCTCCTGTTCTCAGGCATTAATACTTTGCTCTGAAGCATCTTTTTCCTAAACCATACCAGTCATTATAATTTACCCTACATTCCATTATGCTTTAATTAACTGATCATCTGTGCAGATTATGGTTCGGTATTAATAAAAAAAAAAGGGGAGATTCACAATATTTGTCAGAAGCAAGTGCCCTTTTCTCAAGTTCACCTGCTGTGTATGTTTGTTCCAAATTAAGCTGAGACTGGTAACTAGAGAAATGAAAGAGGTTGTGTTAACTGAAAATCAATTTGGTGTACAGAAACACATGGCACAAAGGCGACTTTCTTTTGAGACATTTTTTGGGTTTTGCCTTTTTATGTACCTGTAATTATTTATGCTAATTATAACTAAAGTATCTTTTCCTTACACGCACATGAGTCTGGCAATTATACGTGACCTCCAAAACCAGAAATTTGTAAGAAACAAGTCATAATTACAATGCTAGAAAATACAAGCCCTGCTATGGGAGCTTCTGCATCCAGGCCTGTATTTGTCCTGGAACCAAGGTAGTATTCTCACTCCGCTGCACGGAAGCACAGTTTGAGTTTAGAGTGAAGGACTTGTTTCTTCCAGTTATGTTCTATCCGGTTATAACATCAGAGAACTTGTTTTAAAATGCTTGTTTTCCTTTCGTCGAATTTAAGCCAGATCTTTAGCTGTTCAAGCTGCCTTGTCTCTGAACCCAACAGAGCTACGTTCACGCACCAGCTGAAGATCTCGATGGATTATGAGCAATTGAAAGTAGCTGATTACCTAGTACTGAGGGTTATGACCCCTCTATGGCATGGAGTGGAGAGCTGGGTTGGTTGGGAGCCTTTCTCCCCCACTGCTGGATGGCAGACTTCCCTGTTCCTTCATCCCACAGTTCCCACTCTTTGCTCAGGAAGGCATCTCACTCAAGATTTTGGCAGTGTCACTATTTGACTGAAGAGTCAAGACAATAACATTTTAGTGCAAGGTCCTAGCAAAATTCCTGCCATATCATTTTGAATCATGCACAGAAATATGCTCTACCTAGAAATAAAAAAGAATCCACAAAGGGATATTCTTTGCTACCTTATATAGGAAACTATGGTGATAGAATAAGGTAATAAAGATTTTTTTTTTTTTCCCCCTTTGGGCAAGAGCAGATAGGACCAAAATTATGGTGTATTATTCAGGCTTATGCTTTATTTGTATGGCTCCATCAGTTGATTTCATGCAACTTTAGCTGACAGGGTAGTGATGTGGAAGAAATATGGTAATGGCAATGAGTTAAATCAAAGTATTCTTTTGCCTGCAACTTGGGGAAGCAGCCTTTGAGCTCCAAGTCCGGCAATTGAGGGAAGGGATAGGTGTTAATTTTATCCAAATCTTGAATGTTCCATGTGATGTTCTCTTCATGCTATGACAGTAATATATGCCCATTGTTTCTATGCTCACCACATTGTCTAGGCTTTACTATTATAGTACTGAATCCTTGTTGTGTTTTTTTTTTTTTTTTTTTTTTTTTTTTTCTTTTCACATAAGTGCATATGGGCTAGATATATCCTAATGTAAATGGGAGACAGGGAGGCCACTATCATGTCATTTTACATGGGTACCATGTCAGACAAGGACGTGTGGCATGGTCTCTATCGTAAGGGACCGAGACGGGGCTGTGATGTGAAGCTATTGGCACTAATTGTGATTGCCAATGGAATATTTTGGAGAAGAGTAAGATTTATTGCTTGTAGAGTTTATGACAAATCCCACAGATGTGCATTGTGATATACTTATGATAACTTTATTGGCTTCAATGCTGTTAGTCTATTATAAAATATTAAGCAAATTTGTAAGTACTTGATGGTCTGAGGGTGATGGTACATGGATGAAATGGTTCCTTTGACTGTAATGGTTGGAAATGTTTCATAGGCAAAAGAAATCATACTTGACAGCCTTTTCCAAACTACCTGGAGTATTTTATATTGTCATGTAAATTAGATTTTTTCTTGTAAAGGTATACAGGAAGGAGAAGTATCATGTGGCAGGGCAGTAACTGCAAGTTATGCACTAACTTCAAACCTACTGGACTTAGGTCAGAGAATCACTCAGTGCCTTATTTCTTCAGTTACAGAAAAGCAGACAAAAATATTTGCTTAATTAAAGGATGAAGTCTGCACATAGTATGGTAATGAGATATAAATATTCTTAAGATAAGGTATTCCCACTCCACTCTCCAAGGATATGTGTACACAGTAACCTTCTGAAGTGTGGTAAAGGCAAAACCAAACTGGCTCTGCATGAGCCAGGTGGAACCTAGAAGCCCTATATCTGGTTTTTTTTTTCAGAAAGCACATCCAAGCTGGTATGGCCTATTGACTTCGACAAGGTGTCAGGTGGCATATTCTGCCTTCAGATCTTGGCTGGATGTCCATATTATATTTGAATGGCATTGTATAGACTTACAGCCTTGGTCTTCCTTGGTACAGGGATTTTTGCACCACTTTTCACAGTGCAAAACAAGTGAAAACAAGTGAAATGTTGTTATATCTATCAACCCTAACCAGGACTGGATTCAAAGGGAATAGATTCTGATCTCTTCTGAAATAAAGAATCCTGAAAGATGCTGTGTGTTTTATCTTATCACGAACGTGTTATTTTGATTCAAATAATTTTGAGCTATTGATAGCTAGCTATATGAGTGAATTTGAATATTAAGACCATATATTTGCATGCCTCCTTGGATGATATGCCTCTGTATTTTGTAAGGATATTGGATCTTGGAGGCATATTCATGAGACAGTACATACTTTAGGTCAGTGACCTGTTAGTAAATGCTAGGTTTAAAAAAGCTCGAGTTTAAGGAGAACTATAAGAAGCAGACCAAAAAAAAATGCTGTAAGAAACTGAGCAATGTACTTGAAGAAACCAATGGTCTATTCAGTTTGCAGCCCTTTGGTGTTGCATCTTATATTTGTTTGCACTGTCTCGTACTTTGCATCTGTTGGCAAGATGTTAAACATATAATTAATATAAATTACAATTCATGATAGCCAATGCTATCATTATAAATGATAAATGCTAAAAGAGCATTTGTTGAGGACAAGTAACTAAGATGAGAAGACAAGTTCCAGATTATCTTAACTTGCCAAGATAAGATAAATTCATTATAAAGGATGAAAACATAGTTTTTGTGAACCTGACTTACGCATTGCTCTACCACATCCTACAAAGATAAATAACAACAAAAAATTCCAAACTTCCCTTTTAAAGTCTTCACCAGTATCAAGGATTTGCGTCAGCAATGACTTTGTGAGACTGAGCGCCCTGAACACTTTTGAAAACAGTATGCTGGAGATAATAAATGAGTGACTCAGTGCTTTGGCACACTCCTGAAAATGTGAACAGTTGGGACCACAGCTAACAGCAACAGATGGGGAGTTCTCCAGCTTTGAATGTTCACTAGGAGACCACAGTGATTCTGTAAGCATGCCAAAGAAAACACCAAGTTGGAAGAAATAATTATTAGGTTTGTGGTCTCCTAGACTCTTCAGTCCCCAAACTTGCTGTTTGATACCTTACTTCATGTTGACCTGTTAAATGGACTTTCACAATCTTTCCCATTCAAAGCAGTGGCAAAACTCACCCCAGAATGAGTAGAACTTCTCAATTTCCTGTACCACTTCTAAAAATGTCAACTTTATGTCATCTTGTTTGGAGATTGGCTGAAAACATTTCATGTGAAAGCCTTGAACTGTATGGACAGTTAACACCAGTTTACATGATTGGTGCTGCTTTATTCATGGCACAGTTTATGAATGTCACCAGCAGTTTCACTTATGTTTTACCCACTTTACTTCATGTCAAGCTGCATGCTGAACATCCCATCTCTGTACTGGGCGACAGGAAAGGGTAACAATGTGGAAAGGATCGCAACGATTTTACTGCTTTACCGACACTCAGCTTTCTATCACCATGTCAACCTACAAGACTAAATACTTGGTCCAGGGGTGACCAAGACACATTTGACAGCTAGCCAGTTATGGACCATACTGTGCTGATGCTAATGAGCTGGAGAAAGCATCAGTCAGGGAGGAAAGGCTGAAATGAGACTTCTGACACTTTTTGATCAAGACTAGTGATTTGATGTTGCATCTGGCTGTGACACTAAATCCTTATATTCTCTTAGATATTCAATTTGCAGCATTCTGGGCAGGATTTTATGGGTGGTGTAGTAAGTGTTCTCTGTGTGTAGACCTTGTCACGTGAGCTGTGAATCTACCATTTCAAGGCTTCATTAACCATGGAGATGTAACTACAAATACAAGTTGTTCAAAATACAAACATCTATAACAGGTGCAGCCCATACATGAAGCAGAACCTTACGGTGATGGTTATTATGAGGCTGCACAAACTGTTTGGTCATTTCCAGATCATTGTAAGACATCTGTTTTCACTAACAGAACACAAATGGTACAGGCGTTGTCAAATGGAGATAAAAAAGGCAGAATTCAGCCCAGATTATTGGAAATGCAATCAATACAGCTAATAAAGTTTAAAATGCAGTTTAGCTAACCAAATTCAGATGTCTACTTTAAGTGATTTGAACTAAACCTGAGTCACCACTGAATGTATCGGGTAGATCTTTATTGATTATAGTAGGAACTTAGGCACCTAGTATACCTGTAGACACTCTCATGTAGACATCTAAAAGTAGGTGTCTTAGTCTGGAGTTTAATCTCACTTTGCCTTTCTGGACCATATTCTGACATTGTTAGAATCCGCAGAGGCTGGCCCTTAGTAAAAAAATAAACGCTTTTCAGCTAAAGCTATTTTTCCTAAGCTTATTTTTCAGTTCCAGCTTTAGAATATCTGGTGTCATGTGAAATTCCGTACATTCTGTAAAGACACCTCCTTTAGTGGGCACCAGAAAAAAGCAAACCAAAAATAGTATTTCTGACTCGTTGTTAAAGTGTCTGCATGTATTCTTCAGCTTAAATATTATTTAAATTAGAAAATTCTAAATTTAAGCTTAAGTATTAGAGCAAGCAAGCCTTCATTTCAACTTGTGAAATCAACAGTGACAATAAGCCTGCATTTGAGAAGCATATCTATAGCTAAATCTGTATCTATATGTAATTAGAGGAAAAATACGTAGTAAAATACATGGCTTCCTAATAATGAATAATTGTTATTTTTTCCCTGTGGTATTTTTGAAAAATATTGTATTAGGCTTAATTGTGGCAATATCAAGCAAAGAACTTCTTTATGAGAACCATCTGTTTGTTGATTAAGTACTCCAAATGGCAGAAATCTATATGAACTCTGCCCTAAAATCTACCCTAACACTCCGTGTTGAGTATGCTGTGGGCACCTAACATGCCTGGTCGAAAAGCCTGGGAGACTGGCTAGTGCTCACTGAGTGCGACTTAATTGAACAGTGAATTTCGGATCTCATGTTCCCTTGCGATGAACAGAGGGAGAGCTATAGGCTGTGACTGCCTGCCTGGCTGCTCAGTCTCTCCCTTCATAGACATGCACAAAGAGATGAAATATTTTTTTTCCTTGAAAAGCATATGATAAATACTCATGACAGCAGTCAAAGGAAAGAAGATATTTTTATCTTTTGCTCAGGCACACAGTCTAAGCAGTCTTGTACAAGATAACAGAGGAAATCCATGGCAGAACAGGAAAATGACTTTTGATACCCTGAGTCACAGCTCAATGCCTTGCCAACAACAAGATTCTCCTCCAGGCAAAGTTTCCTCCTTTTTCCGTAAGAATACTTGCTTGTCCTGTAAAAGTAGGGTGATGTTAGTTTCCTGTTACTTTTTAATATACCTGCTATTATGCTACTGCTGGTCAGGCGAGGAATATCAAATAAACAAAACCACCTCCACATGTCAGTAATGTGCTCATTTATTAATCATACTGAAGGTAATGACTTTAAATGGGTAAATCTGTGTTGGTGCATATTTCTAGTTTTTCAAGTTTTTAAAAAGAATGATTAATTCCAGCATGGGAAGAAAGTTAAATACAGGATAAAAATGATCTGAAATCTATATATTCCACAAGGAATGAGAAAAAAATAAACAAGAACCTTGCCAGTCTGATAATGAGGCTGTGGGAGGGGAAAAATATCAATAAAGAATCCAAAAAAGCTGATCTAAGCAATGATCTAATGAGCAACTATTTCATAGCATTAGACTTTTTTCTGTTAAAGAGACAGTCAAATAAATACACTTAGACATGGTCTTGTTTTAAGGTCACTCTAATCTTGTAGAAACGTCCCTACTTGTATGAGCGTTTATTTTGTTCTTAAAATATTTCTCTTTAAGAGAAATTTGATAAGATAGTAACTGCTTATATGTTGTTATACCCTTATCTTCCCCTTAACATCTGTGCAGGAGCCAAGAAATCTCCCCATACTCCTTTTTCAAGAAATCTTCCCATACTCTTGAGGTTTTTTTTTTTTTTTTTTTTTTTTAAGTTATCTTAATAATTTCATTGTGATGAAACCAAATCCATTGCCTGTAGTCAACTATGAATTAAATGTAATTCAGATACTAGTAATTTAAATGGGCCACAGATCTCCTTCTGAGTTTTGACTAATCAAGAAAGGGACGTGTGTTTCATTCAGATTCAGTTATTTCCCCAAAATTTCTAGTTTCAGAAATATCATTAAAATATTGATGATTATGCTTTGATTTTGCCTTGTTTAGGGCTTGTTACTGTGACATCTAGTAAATGCCTTGAGCTGAAGCTCCACTTCTTTTCCTAAATCCCCTCTCTCCCTCCCTCTTTTTTCCATGTATCTTTACTTTTTCCTCCTCCTTTGTTTAATCAGGGCTTCCCAGAACCCTAATCTGTAGCAAAGGGAGGGAACAAAACAAGGTGGCCTAAGGAAAAGAATTGTTTCTGTTTCGGTTCTGGCCCTTACTGCGTAAACAGGTGTGATTACTCCTTACATCAGTTGCTAGTAGTTCCATATGCAGCTCAGTCTGCTCCCACCACAAAACCTGCACGGTGCCCAGTCCACAAAGTGAGAATACATGAGGAGCGAAATGGCTCAGCCTGTCTTGGGGAAGGTCAGCCTCATGTTGAAAAGGAAGGAAGCAAGGAAGCACTTCTGTGGCTGCTACCAGAAGTGAGGGGTTTCTGGAAAGGAAGTAAGAAGCAATAGCGTGGTAAGATCAGCCAGCCAGTTCTGTCCTAGGTAGAGGGAACAGTGCAAATACAGTTACTAGACATGCGGCAAGGTAGAATGGAAGTGGTCCAATCTGAACCTTACTTAGCACAGGTCTCACTAATTACTCTACCCTGCAGGCCCAAAACTGGTCCCAGAGGTGCTCAGAGTCCAGAGGCATGGTCGAGATACGAGTAAGAACATGAGTCCCCTGTTTACCTGAAAGGATGTAATGCAAATGCTTGGTCCTCCTTTCTTTCTTAACCCGACAGGTTGAACCCACAGAAGCAAATAGGAGATGCAGATGGTTGCCTTGAGTTACCCTAACAGATCAGCAGAAACCTGCAGAGCTTTACTGGCAGGAATACTCCGAACATGCCGACTTGCAAGAGGTGGCAAATCAATAGGAATCTTATCACCGTTGTTTGTGTGTGAAGTCTTAAATGTCATGGTGCATTAAGTCACAGTTTTGTGTCATGTTAACCTACCTTTGAGAAAGCAGTAAGTTTCAAAGGGTAAGATTTTTCCTTTAAATGGAAATATCTGTCTTATGTTTGTTCAGCTATTAATCTGAACTGAGTTTCCGTCTTTTGGACTTGTTGATTCATATATCAAAAGCAGGGCTGAGATGTAAAGGTTTATGACTAAAGGCAAGGTAGGTTAATTACTAACCAATGGACTGAATCCTAAGTACCCTGCAATGTGATTTAAGATTCATATAATGGTGATTAATTAATACACAGGCTGGATTAAGACCAGGTAAAAGGGAAAAAAATGCTGGTGGAACAATAAAGATGATAATTTACTGTGGTTGTATAGAAGCATTCTCTTCTGTTTTTCTGAAGGGCCTGGTAAGCCCCTGAGAACCACTGCACTTCTTGTAAGTAAACATACCATTATTTCTATTGCCATGTGATATGTACAGCATATTTTTCAAGGTGTTTCAAGTTGGCTCATGGAAATGGTTATTGAACTGAGGTGTGAAAATACTAAGCTTAATAAGTCTCAGCCTATAAATATGAATTTCTTCCTCAATCAGCTCTAATTATAACAGATTTTTAACTGAAGCCTGTTGACTTATATATATGCCTTTAGATTTCAAGGTCTTTCTTACAGAATCATGTTGCATTTGCCACAGTTTCTGCACAATGAGCTCTTGATAAAATTAAGGGTATTCTTATTGGAAATAAATCCTCATTTCAGACTAAGAAAAGATTTTACTGCTGATACAATGACTTTCAAATACCTTTGTTCTTCTCCATGGGCTTTCAACCAAAATGGCTTTCCTCTGCTCAAGTGAGGCTACAGGAAATAAAAAATGGCTATAAAATCTGAAGTTCGGTATTTAATTTTACTGACTAATTGATTCATGATATAGTTTGTTTGTGTTTTTTTTTTTTTTTTCTTTTTTCTTCTGTTTGTGGTGAAATGCTTGTCCCTGCAAAGCTATAGATCTGCACAGAAGCAAAGTAATGTCACGGAGAGGGAACCCACCGCCAACCTGCAGAGACAGTAGACAGTGTTCTGTGCTGCTGCACATGTTAGCATGGGAGGGCTTGGCCCTTGAAAACAATCTTGCCTATTAAAAAAATTTAAAAATTACCCTCTCTTCTTCCACAGCACTTTATAAGTAGTGTGTTTCTTCCTATTATTCCCCTTTAAAATATCCTAGTTTACTTTCACCAAAAGAAATGCTGACTATAATCTGGATTCCCCATCTTGACAGCATCTGCATCGGACCAGTGCAAGGTGTGAGGCCAGGCTAGTGAAACTGTAGGAAAAGCACAATCAGAGGTCACTAACCCAGCAGGAAAATCACTTGTCTCATTGGCTATGGGTGAGAATGAATTGGTGAGATACTGAGCACAAGTTCTCCCTTGTGAGTGGCTGAAGCCACCCATTTCTAAAAAATTGCCAGAGGTCACAGGCAGTCAATGAAGAAACAGATTGACTGACACAACTTTAATTTATAGGAACAACAAATGATTATTTCAGTGTATGCCAAAAGGAAAGTATATTCTAGTGCAGTTTTGGATTTGGACCCATTCAATGCTTACATTGTATTTTTTTATTCTTCTGGAGGCAATATCTGTAAATATTGATAGAACATACTTGGTGATTTGAAAGCAATGACTGCAACCTCAGGTGGAAATTTGCATCTTTTAGTGCAGCTGAAATCTGGAGTAGCCATCAATAAATCAATGCAAAAAGAGTCTCAATTGCTGTAGATATCGTTAGCTATTTTATTCTTCTGGAGGCAATATCTGTAAATATTGATAGAACATACTTGGTGATTTGAAAGCAATGACTGCAACCTCAGGTGGAAATTTGCATCTTTTAGTGCAGCTGAAATCTGGAGTAGCCATCAATGCAAAAAGCGTCTCAACTACTGTAGATATCTATAGCTATTTCTTTCTGACTAGTCTAATCTATTTTGAAAATATAAATAATGGATTGTATGGTTTATGTGGAAACATCTCTTTTTTGAATTCAAGAAATATGATATAAAAACAGAAGTTAGATGAAGTAAGGCTGTGACTCACACTCTGTCGGTGCATGGTTGCTTTATATTGAAGTTCTGGGCATTCAAATGTGGACCGAACAAAAGATGGAGCGCACACCATTTTCTTTGAGTTGCCATTCCCCAGCCAAATAGATGTCAGTGTCAGGGATATTTGCTGATTCCTTGATTTTTTTCCTCCTAATTGGATTCCATTACTCGTAATTATATAGACTTTTCCTTTTCTAAAGGATTAATCTTCTTTTAAGGAATGTACATGGGCATTAGTAGAAGATATATTTTTTTCAATAATAAGCTATGATGCTGCCAGTTTCAAATGGATGTACTGCTCAGTCTATAAAGACTGACTAATTAAAGATGTCATGCCAAATATTTGGAATGCTTGAAGAAAGAATTCACAGAGCGTTGACTTTAACGGTGGGATGTCTCCCAAAACTTTAAAGAACAGTAAAAAATGTAAATTCCATGTTGCTAAAGGAACTTTGCTCTATCACTTATAACCAGCCTAAACCTCACTTCCAGTCCTAGGTCATTCATCTTCAGAGCTGAAATCCTATGCAATTTTGTCTGGGAATTATTTGATTTCTGTGTTCAGAGTAGGCTGAGGAGGCCCACACAGAGGACCCTTTTCCTATCTCAAAGACAATTCCTAGCCCACAATATCTACCGAAGCCCATTTCTGTTTATTAGAACAGGTAGGCTTGTCTTGAATGTTAATTTTCCTATTAAAGGTTGCATTGGGCATGCCTGGTGGGGTGTGTGCAGCTGGGGCCACAGGGTGACGTTTGGGAAAGGAGGCAGGATCTACCTGGGAAGGTCATGGCCAGTTCCAGATGGTTTGGCAGTGCTGGAAACACCACACTGTGCCCCAAAACTGCAGCCAGTCAGAGGAGCGCATGCTCCACAGGTGTGTTTAAGAAAGGATGGAAGCCACCAGAGGCAGGAGATACATGTGAACTCACCTGAGGAGTTAGTTATATGAGGACACACCTGAGGAGACACAGGAGGAGATGCGTGGAAGGGGACACTGCCGGGGACACAGCTGGAGACACAGTCTTGGAAAGAAGTTCTCTGTGCCATAGCAGGTGCAGCTCTGAGGGGACTGTGGCCCATGGGTGACCCACGCCAGAGCATGGACTCTCCTGAGGGACTGCAGCCGTGGGTAACCTACACTGGGAGAGGGCCATCCCCAAAGAGAGTGAGACCCCGGATGAGCAGGGGTGGTGTAAGAAGCAAGGAGCAGTGGAGGAAAGCAAGTAAGAAGCTAGGAGGAGCAGAAAGAAACCTTTACAGTCAGACTCCAACCTCCTGCACCACCCATCACCTCACCCAAGGGATTAGGAGGGCCTGAGTGTAATGCACACCGAAATCAAGGGAGCAGGGATGAGGAAGAGTGGAAGAGAGGTGCTGGAGGGAGGAGAGGTGTTGGACTGAGGCTGGGGCTTGAGAAAGGAGAAGAAAATTTTTTCCACTGTTACATTGTCTTCTTTTCTTTATTCCGAAATGTCTGAATCACTACTTAAAAGTTTGTATAAATTGGCACTAACTTAAATTAAGTAAAATGCCGTGAGCTTAGACTGTTTTGCCTGCTTGCCTAGGGCTCCCGGCTGGGTGCTGACCTGGCAGTGCAGTGGTTCAGCTTCGCCATGGCCTGAGCTGGGTGTTGCTGGTTTAATGCTGGCACAGGGGCCAGCAACTGCTGCCTCCCCTGATCCAGCTCTGGGGGTGGCCCTGCTGACGAGGGGTGACAGCCTTCCTCCCTCTCCCCCTCCCTCCCCCAGTCACTGCCTGGCAAACCATTGCCTTTTGCGTGTGTGTGTGCAGCTGGGGGGGCTGGAGACACTGCGGGACTGCAGCTGGCTGTCCAGGAGAAGGAAAATGGTCCCCCATGACATCCTTCTCTCTAAAT
>JMFS01093387.1:0-14046 GCA_000699545.1 Podiceps cristatus | reverse complement strand
TTCCCAGGGTCTTCCCTTCTACCCTTTTTGATCATGGCATTATTCCATAGGGAATCCCATAAACAGGGTTCATGGGTTCGATGGGCTAACTAGGAAATCCACTGTTCCCAGAAATATTCTTAGCCCTAGAACATGATTACCTGTGCTAGGAAGTGATTAGTACTGTGCAGGGAACATGAACAGAAAATGAACCAAACAAGGAACCAGAGTGAGGGGACAAAGGCCGACCCTCACTCACACCGGCCATGCCGGACCAGTTTGGACCAACTCTGGCCAGTTTGGACCAACCATCTCTGGCCAGTTTGGACCAACTCTTCTGGCTGTGCCCTCCCGGGTTTTGCACCTGCACATCAGCAAAACCTGCAAAAAGCTCCCTGATGTGTCAGCAGCACCAACACCAGCAGCGTGCTGTCACCGTTTCTCACACACTAAATCCAAACCACCGCAGCTGCTGGGGACAAAATGAGCTCTGTCCTGGCTGAGCCCAGGGCAAGTGGACAGGCATGAAGTTGCCATCTGCAGGAGGTTAAAGCAGAAAGGCAGCTGGCCTCAGTGACCAGAAACGTTCCCAGATGTACTTCACGTACTGGGGTTGCATGGCTGGGTTTTGGTAGCTGCAGGGGTGGCTTCTGTAAGAAGCACCTGGAAGCTTCCCCCCATGTCTGACAGACCCGGACCCGCTGCTGGCCCATCAGCGGCGGGTGCAGCGCCTTGGGGGTAGCAGAGTTAAGGAGGAAAAAAACCATCTGGTGGTTGCAGCTGGAGAGAGGAGTGAGAAGATGAGGTGGGAGGGAGGCAGCCCGGCGGCCCCCAGGCCAGGGCAGCAGGAGGGGCAGGAGGAGCTCCAGGCCGGAGTAGAGGTTCCCCCGCAGCCCCCGGTGCAGCCCCCGGCGAGGCCAGCTGTGCCCCTGCACCCACGGAGGCCCATGGGGGAGCAGACACCCACCCGTACCCAGGGAGGGTCCCACACAGGGCAGGGGATGCCCGAAGGAGGCCGTGACCCCATGGGCAGTCCATGCTGGAGCAGCTCCTGGAAGGACCCTGCTGGAGCAGGGCAGGGTGTGAGGAGCCCTCCCCTGCGGAGGAAGGATGGGCACAGACACAGCCATGGACTGACCGCAGCCCCCGTCCTCTGCACTGCTCGGGGAAGGAGGGAGAGACATTGGGAGTGAAGCTGAGCCTGGGAAAGAGGGAGAGATGGGGAGAAGGGGTTTTAAGATTTGGTTTTATTTCTCATTATCCTACTCTGATTTGATTGGTAATAAATTAAACTGATTTCCCCCAGTTGAGTCTGTTTTGCTCATGAAGGTTATTGCCGAGTGATCTCCCTGTCCTTATCTTGACCCAGGAACCTCAAGTTATATTTTCTCTCCCCTGCTCAGCTGAGGAGGGGAGGGACCGAGCGGCTTTGGTGGGCACCGGGCTTCCAGTATCACGCTGAGCCTGCTTGTAGAGCTGTAACTGTGGTGTCTGACACCTGGCCGCCTGTCTTTGATGACAGGCATGAAAGCAACCAGTGGCTATTATATCAAAGTAGCAGCTGGTGAAAGATTTCTATTGACTTTGCAGAAAAGAATGAAAATACGTACTCCTTGGGGAAACAGCTAAATGTGCTAAAAATGACCACATCAGCTGGTGATCTGTAGCAAAGATATTCTGCCTACTAGAAACAATCCAATGAACAAGGGGTTGGAGAACTGGAGGGACCAAAAGCTCTTCTGATGCCAGGCAGACCAAGGCTGAATGCAAAAAAATGATGTGCAGTGGGGGCAGAGGCATCGGTCCCAGGGAAACTGCTACAAGGAGCCACAGCATCAAAGGATCCATTCTGGGCAATCCCAGGGGCAAGTGAAACCCATTGGAATAGCCCCAGGAGACCGAGGCTTTAAGCCATCTCAATTTCTGACATTTGATGAAGTTTAGAGACCTAAGAGATTGGCATATGTATGGAGGGAGAGTGCCCTCTCCTCTCAGGCATTCCGCGTTCCTCCATTCCTCTACCACTGCAGTATTGGAAGATACATTTTTCAGTTTTGGAAGATATATTTTTCAGCATTAAAACAAAGATACCAGTAGAGGGGGCAGATGGAGTATTTTTTAACTTTACTATCCAGACTTAGCTGTTCCAGCCATAAAAAAAAAAAAAAAAAAAAAAAAAAAAGAGACCGAAAAAGTCTGAAGAGGGATGCAATGATCTCATCAATAAAAACATTTTCCTTTTTGTTAAAGGTGCGCCCACAGTACACCAATCTGTGACCTACCCTGCAGTACAACCGCCTGGCATATCGATCATTAAAATAAAGGCACACACACCAAAGCAAAACCATCTCGCAACAATCTCTACACCCCAATGATTTACATTTAGATAGAATAGCTTATGTCAGGACTGAAAGGAAAAGTCTTAATTCTTTCGGATTATACTCCTATGAAAATCAGGACACAAATTCCTGTGCCTGCTTCCTCTACAGCCATCTAATATAAAAGAAACACATGAATTCACTCTGCTTACTTAAATTCAGGTGGCAAAAATAATTTCCCAAGTCTTAGAAAGTTGAGAACGTGCTGAAACTTTTGCCCATCTCCATGGATTAGAAGACTTTGACCACGTATGATCCAACAGACTTTCTTGTCACTTCACAGCATCTCTGTGTACTACAGAAATAAAGATACATTAAGATCATGTTTCTGGTGTTCATTATAGCGGGAAAGAAATCCAAACAGGATTTTCCCTTTCTTAGTAAAATAATTAAGCCAGTTCCATCAAGTCTGTTTACATTATTAGCCAAACTACTTATATTATTAGCCCAGAAAGTACTTTCTTGGGAAGTCCAAGATTTATTTCCCTCAGGTACTTGAACACACTTCCCTTAGTATAAGATGCCCAGTCTACATGTGAAGTTCTGATAATTCCAAGTTTTCAGGTCAAAACCATTCTAATAATTCGTGTTACTAGAAATATAAGTTCTAGCCTGTAGAATGATAAATTCTGTCTGTGAAGGTTGATGGGAAGGCAATTCAAAGTTACCCGTACCTTCAATGACGTCTGTAAGCAAGTTTCCTACCAGTTACTTCATACATAAACTTTCACAATCTGATGCAGCGAGCATACGGATACTTCTGCTGTCCAGTCTGCCCCTAGAGATGGAGTAAGAAGGGGAAAGACAACTAAAATAATGGCAAGCAGCAATTATTTTTGTTACAGATATGGGATTTTACATCAAAATATTGCAAATCTTTGAAACAGTGAAGTAATAGAGCATACAAAGAGAGCTGGAACTCTTGCACTTCGTCTACCACTCGTACACAACTGCGAGCAAAAGGCAAATCGGGATGTAATGTCACGAGAGCAGGCAACTTGGTCCCTCCATGCTGCAGCCAAACCACCTCTCCTCAACAGATTTAAAAATCGTAATAACAAGGTGGCTATACGCATTAGCAGCGTCATGTTTGCTCTACTGAGCAGGCATGTTCATGTCACCTAAGGCAGGTGAATCTAACTATACTGTTACATTGCCACAGAAAGAAAGAATTTATTTCCAAAGTATTGGAAATAAGGGGAAATCTGAAAGGACTCAGCTTCTCAGCAAGTATAAAGCTAGTGGAATTCCAGGGCAACCGGGAGTAGAGCTACTGCGCCACTTCCCGTCCTCGCGAGGAGCCCCGCTTTGTTATTTCCTTTGAAGATGACTGTCTCAGGGCAGGTGCAAGCCTCAAAGAGCTCCTATGCACAGAGAGAAGATCTCACGCAACAGCTTCAGATATATTTTAGCCTGGGTTCAGCCCACATCTTACCTTAGTGTGGCAACACAGATCTAGGGAAGTTTCTCTCGAAATATTTAATAGTATAGTTCATGTTACTATTCATAGTCAGGAAATTCTGGGATGCTGTTTTAGGAAAATCAAAATACTTTTGCATTGAAAAGAAATAGTATAAAAAACCCCGAACAACTATCTTTGGGAAGGGCTCCAAATCGGAGAACTCCGTTTCTTACAACAGCCCAGGCCTTTACAGAAGCTATAGGCAAGGCAAATTCTTGAAGAAATTATTTACAGGGCTATGGATAATGATATAAATGGATTCTACTGTCTCTAAACAATGAACCAACTAGCATATGCTTGTCTGATGTAGCTACTATAATGAGACCATCCATCTTCCATAACATATGTTCAATTGGGGCATCATTTACTGCTAAGACATTTGAGTCAGAGTTATTTTTCCTAGCATGTGTTCTCCAACAGACTACACAATAATGACACAGAATTCATTAACTGCTGTTGCAATTTAAGATCAAACCCTCTTTCTCAAGGGTTATAATTCCATCTAAGAATTGATCAGATTCACTCCTTTCTGCATACACACTTTCCGCACAGGGCAGGGAAGGATACTTTGAATATCAGTCCCTTCATCTTATTCTGGTGAACAATACTGACGGCTCAGAACTGGAAGGATAAGGATCCCCCATAGAAAGACTCAGAGGACCTTGAAGGTGGAGTAAAGTGGAAGTAAGGTCACTACTAAAAAATAGGAAGCCAGACTTGCAAATAAACAATAGGAAATACAGTTCGGCTCCTACAAGCTGAAGTTTGAAGCAGGAAGTTTGTGCTTGGATGGGGCAAAGGGACATCAACACTCATTGATCACCAAGATATTGCCACCAATGGAATGTGGAACTGCAAATGGGACGGCAGGCTGTAACCAAGGGAGCTAATTCCAGCAGAATTAGTAGTAGTGTAGTTTAAAGCATTGGGAAATTTTCAACTGTATTACCTTGTACAGAGCATGATTGAATTTCTCTTTCCTGGAGCACATGGCCTAACAGAAGATGTGGAGAGAACTGGCTGTGTCCAGCCTTACGAAGAACAGGTTAAAGGAGGCTCTTATTGTCTACAGCTAACAGAGGGTGTCGAGAAGACAGAGCCAGATTCTTCTAGGAGGCACAAAGTGCTAGGCCAAGAGGCAATGGAAAAAAAGTCAGAACATAGGAAATTACATGTATGACTTTTACAAGGGTAAGTCAAATACTTACGCAAGGGTAGTCAAATACTGGAACAAGAGTCCAGAAAGGCTGCAGGATCTCCATCCTTGGAGATACTCAAAGCTTTTCTTGGCAAGGTCCCAAGCAACCCGACCTACTTAATCCTGCTCTGAGCAGAGCGCTGGACTAAATGACCTCCAGAGATCTCTTCTGACCTAAATTCTATGAACACAGGGAAACAGGGATAGGTGAAAAGAAAAATCACTAGGTCAGAGAAACATATTCATTTTTGTTAAAAAGCCACAATAAAGGTTGGTAGAAAGTGTCATGATTTTTCTATAAATGCATTAGAAGAGAAGAGGGGATAAACCAAAGTGGAAACAGCATTTAAGTTAAAGGTCAGTTTTGGCAAGAGCAAAACGTGGCTATGAATGCATTTGGGCTGGAAGCTAGAAATGGATTCCTTGGGTTAATAGAAAGAGCTGCAAGAACAGTTCCACACCAGAAAAGTGTGAGCAAAAGGAACCTCACTATCCTTAAGACAGAATGTGTTCGGATGAAAGTAATTTGGACTGTCTAGGCCTGAAGGAACTGGTTTCAGCTAAGGAGTTCAGTCATGAATAAGACTGGTAAGTTTAGCAAGTAAAATTTTCCCAAACTGTGACTAGTACTACTTAAATCCAGCATAGACTTGCTCTATATTTCACCTACAAGTGAATATTATTACTCTAATGCTCGCTGATCGGCACCAGCCAGTTAATAAAACAAGGTAACAGTAGATCTCTGGAAAACCACCACTGTCAGTCAGTGAGGCCTCTAGGTTATTTTTGTAGTGTAACAATCCCCATACGGTAGATGTAGATCATCGACTGATGAATTGTATTCAGGCAATACTGCTAATTCACCTTTAAAATGAAAGAGTTCTTGAGAAATCTTGACTTACTATAATCTCTGCTCTCTGCTGGCACCTGTTGTTTCAGATAATGTTTTAAAGCATCTTTCATTGGCTCGTACGTGGTGACCCTTTTGTCCAAATAAGCACAGAGCTCTTGGATTTCAGAAATATTTTCAGTGAGAGGAAGTCGGCAAGTTCCCAACCAATTCCTATCCAAAAGGAGAGGAAATCACTAAACTTTTTATACTTTTTTACTGCTTATTTTTAATGAGTACAAGTCAGGAAATATGAATTCTCCTGAAAATGGGGGTTGCACCTACTGAGTTTTAAATCGTAACTTTCCACATCATTTTTGTGGAACAAACACTGGCAAATAAAGCTATTGCAATGGAGCCATCAAAGGTGATCTGCAATGGTTTTGAATAAAGTTTTAATACAGTATTTATCCTACACTGGATCATTCACTAGTGCCAACAGCAAGTGCAGACAAGATGCAAGGGGCAGATGAGCTGATTGTTTAACCTTCCTGTTGTCTTTTTATCGCCCTTTACAGACTAGGTATTATATTTGTGGTAAGTTTAACGTTGGTTAAAGGCGCAGGAAGTTTTCAATCTGTGGTTGATGGAAACACACATGGCTGAGCATCGAATTGCGACGCAGGTTTGAACACAACCAACCGATTCATTGCAATTTCTTCTGATTTTTCCTTAATTCAAATCATAACAAGCAGGTGAAAGAAAATGGTAGGCAGTTTTTAATAGAGAATATTAAAATGTGTGCTTTAATGGCTAGCTTTATGACTCACCTAGTGAGTGTCTGCATTTAAAAGAAAAAATCCCTCTGTCTCAGCAAAGATGTCTGATCTCTACATTTACATTTTCACCCAGGAAAATATACCAGCCTACAATAGAATAGAAGAATGCCAGCTCCTGTAATTAGTTATCTGCAAGTTTAGCTGAAAAAGAATACTACAAATACTAGAAGACAGGGCTCCTTTTCAACGTCAACCCCATGAGTTAACTTTAAGGGTTCTTTAAGAGGTTTTATTGATGTTGTGGTGTGTGAAGGCAGGGTGAGTACCTGGTGTGCTGGAAGAGGATGCCGTTGCCAGAGAGGTGCGGGTGGCTGCTGCCCAGGTTGCTGCCCACGCAGAGCTGTCCCAGAGACGAATCCGAGTAGTTGGCCAGCAGCCCCAGCATCACGGCGTAGAGCGGGGACCATGGCGGGACCCCCCTGCTGCCGCTGCCTCCTGATGCTCCCCAGACCCAGCTGTGGAACAGCTGCCTGCAAGGAAGGGAGATTAAGACTGTGCCCCAGAAGTCAGCAGTTAATAATCACCACCATATTTTCCACAGTTTTCAACATTTTATGGAAATTAGTTTCTAGGACTACTCTCCTCAGTGTTGATCATATTAATATATTTCCATTTCAAACACTCAATTTCACAAGATAATATTAAAACCAATGCATATAAGGAGGAAAATATATAGCTATGATGTACATTATATTACCTCTATAGATCTTCACAGCATCTATAAGCTCAGGAATTCCCAGAATTAAAACTTCTTCTTCCAAGGCATCTATGTTGGAGAAGTCATCAGGCAATAACATCTTCTCTGAGCGAAGAAAGTTAAATTGAAAATAAAAATAAAGCTTAGTAAGTGTGTTGACATCTTCTGTCTACTGCTCAGATCTAACAAAAATAGCTTATTTCCTTCAGTACGAAGTGAAAAGATACAAGATTGAGTAGCTCTTTAGACTCACCATGAAAGCTTTATCTACCTAACAAAAATAGCTTATTTCCTTCAGTACGACTATTCACGTATGCACATATACACAGCAGACAATAAACATACACCAGGAAACACTTTGTCTTTAAATCACAACCCTGAAAACAAGGTTCATGCTAGAGGGGACCAGATGTAGCGTAAACAATAGGGGAAGCACAGAACTAGGTTAGTTTTGGTTGCCACAGCATCCTGAGAAATTCATGTAAGAGGATTCCTCTCAGCTTGCCTGCTTTTTGCTCCCTGAGCCCAGTCCCATCCCACTGTGCATTTAAACATGTGTTTTCCCATATGCTAACGTCAGAGGACTGGCAGTAGCAATTTCATATCTATCTCATCTTAACTGAGTTCATAGAGAATAAAATACTACGTTGGCAGAGGAGGTATGTGATCTGGCCATACTTTTGAGAAGTATTTGTCTTTTTTTGAAGCTGGAAGATTATTTAATGAATGAAACATGATTTTTTTTTTTTTTTTTTTTTTTTTTTTTTTGTAAAAAAAAAAAAAATGGCGGAGTTATTCACCATGAAAGCTTTATCTACCTTAATTACTGATTGTTAACAGCAGTTCCGGTAACTGACATCATTAATGCATTTTAGTTTAGAAAACCACTGGATTAATAAAACCCAAAGAAGTAGGGCCACAAGTACGTGTGCTCTGGAAGCCACCCAGCAGAGGCTTTGTTTCTTGATTGATTAATATCAGGGCAGTAAAACTGGCAGAAAGAAAAAACAAACCAAAGAAAACCAAAACATTATAAGATTGTTATCTTTAAGGAAGTATTATTGAAGACAAACAGAAACAGTTTAATACAAAAAATTAGACATGTCAGAATAATTAAAAAAAAAAAAAAAAAAAAGAGCAGTTACCTATGAAGCGGAACTCACTGCAATTGCATTCAATCAGGGCTGCATTCTCAAGCAGCCACAGCAAATTGCCATTATTAACTAGTACAGGATATTTTACCACCAAATTTAGTGGCTAAAAACAGTAATTCACTTCATCTTCTGTATCTAGTAAAGGTGTATCCACTATCCCCAGAGGAGCTCTTTCGTGTAACACTTGGCAAAGAAAATCAGAAAAATCAAGACATCAGTAAAGAAAAATGGAACTCAGATATACACTTTAGAGATTTGACTAGTACAGCAAAGCCAATAAAAGTGCATTAATCTTGGGTAACATTTAATGTTCACCAAAGGATGAAGTCCTTTGATCTAGTTGAAGATGTTCCTGTTCATTGCAGGGCGGTTGGATTAGATGACCCTTAAAAGTTCCTTCCAACCTAAACTATTCTACGATTCTAAGTTTTACAGCCCAGCACAAATGAAGAAACATTTGCAGGTGGTTTCCTATTTTTAAATAAGTATGACTAACAAAAAAAAAAAAAAAATCACAAAAAATAAATTTGGGAAGACTGAAACATTCCTGGCTTGCAACAACTGCCAACAGTCCATCAGCATTCCTAAGGATGCAAAAGAACTCATCAATTGGGGCACTTGCCCATGAATGCTGGGCTGCTACCGAGAATCTCTGATGGCTTGGTGGGGGATTTTTGTGTTCTCCAGTAATTCAGCAATCTTCTTTCAGCTACTGGTATATCAGCAGGCTGGACAAGTAAACTATATTTCTCCTCCTTCAAATTATCTAAAATCTGTCAAGATAAGTAGTTTTTCTATTTATTACTTCAATTCAAATAATTAATCCAAACATCAAAAGCAGCCATGGAGAAGAGTCTAATGCATGCCTTTCAGTACTTCACATCTACTAAAATGAGCCATGGAATAGTGTATACAGCAAGAACAAATACACTCCTAAGTTTTAGGTACCTAAAGGTAAATGGAATGAAGTCATAGAGAACATTTATAAGAACTTGTAATATAATTAGAGCCATTCATACATTCCAAAAAAGCCAACTATTTTTCAACATTTGAGTTTCAATGGCACCTGCTTGTATTCTAGCTCTGCAATTCAAGGCAGCACACTGGCACGTGTAAAAGCATACAACAACAGAAATAGCCGAGAACTCAACACAAAGCCTGAAAGACCCTTGGGCTCTTCTTAACAACACCTTTACAATAAGCTGTAGGAATTCAATGATTAGAAAGGGGAATCAATGTTTGGCTCAGTGATAGGAATAATTACCAGTCTGTATCTCCTAATGTTTTACGGAATGATAAATGATTTTAAACACAGAACAAGTGGTTATGTACTGTTGTATGATATTAAGTGTGAAATAACTTTAAAGCCATGGTTATGACTTCTAAAGCACATGCATAAAATACCTTTATGACAAGCACTTAAAAGCCAGAAAATGCAACAATTCTAGTTCAGGGGAATGTGTTCCTGGCCATACCATAACAGGTACATGTTAAACGTGATATGTACAGTTTATTAATACAATAGACTACTGAGGTTTGGTGCTCTTCCTCTCCCAACCTATTTGGAGATGTTACATCTTTAAACACAATTCTAAAAGAAAATCAAAAAATGTTCATGTTAAACCCAAAATGTTTATATTTTGGGCTAAAAATAGCAAGCATAATCGCATCTTTGAGACAATTCCACAAAAAGCATTAGAAACCAAAAGAAACTTGGAGTTTAGATTAAACTAGAGGAAATGCAAATATTAACGTACAAAAATACACATTTCATCCATCCAGGAAGTAGGGACTCAGCCTTCACTGGCACAATACAGAACTACATGGTAATTACCACAAAAAAATACTTGTAGCTAAATAGCAAATTAAATATTTGTTACAGATATCCATTTAACATTTCTGATTATGCAGCTACAGAATAGGACGAGAGGTTTGACAGGATAGTGAATTCAGTGGTGTCCCCTTGGGATGAATTTGTTTTCAGGCAGACCGAACCTTTGCAGGGAAGAACAGAAAGGGCAGTGTCACCCTCCTCAGATCAAAAGGCTCATATTCAACAAGGTAAGTCAGTAAAATTGTCATCAAGCACAACAGCTGGTAGACAAAAGCCTTGCTTGCTTTAACTTCAGGTGAAAAACCAAACTAACAAACAAAACCAATCAACCAAACCAACCCCCTCCCCCCCCAAACAACCAAGTAATGACTGGTGAATGAGCTCTTGCAGAAAGGTCAAGCATGAAATTTGTAACATTTTCTGTACTCACTAGCCAAGACAGATGAGTTGAATGTGGCAATTATTTGCCTGCATGCCTATCACAAGCATTGATAAAGTTATATACACAAACTCCTTGACATCATTCTACAGACAATATTATCTAAGAATAATAATAAAAAAAAAATCTAGAAACACCACATAGAATATCCCACTTTACCTGTAATAAAGGTGTCAGCTGCAAAATTAATATTTGCTCATACAATAAGTTCAATTCAGCACGGCTGAAAAGAGACAATTTTGAAGTCTCCATGTAATAATGAGGGTGCCTAAATATAAAACCATCTTAGTCAATAATTAATCTTAGATTTTCAGACTGATCCTTTACAGAAGCTTCTTTCCACAACAGAGATTCAGGAAACTGAGAGACTTTACTTTTGGGAATTGAGAAATACCAGCCACCGACATTAAAATTAATTAACTCTTCTACAGATTCCAGATAACGCACTCTGGTTCCTTCAAATAGAAGGGGAAAACACATCAAGAGGTAAGAACGAGCCTGTAAATTCTGAAACAATGACATTTTAAAACTCATTGGACTTTGCATTTTATTTTCCATTTTGTGGTAGTGTACTTACCATACATTTTGAAGCAGCTTGTCAAAAAATAAAGTACAGGGTAAATGCCCTAGAGCATTACATTCCCATTTACTTGTGCATGCACATTCCTTAGTTAATATGTGTTTATGGTCATGGGTCATGACCAGGCAGCAAGTTGCATGGTAATACTTACCGTTAAACCTTGGAACAACCTGGTTTATATGTATACTGAGTTTGTTATACAGAACAGCTGGTGAAATATAACAAATGTCTTCCTTAAATATTCAAATAAAAATAATAAAATACAAATAAGTGCCATATGCCCTCCCTCACAACCTGTGTGTCTACGGACACATCATTCTATACAGTTAGTTACTATTTTAAGATGCAGATATTCATTACTATGTAGGTCACAATCCCTTTGATGAGACAGGAAAAAAAATAAGTGTCCACAGTGAAAGGATGCTTGGTAAGCACATACATAGCTGTCAGCTATGCAGAGAGAAAATTGACCTAAAGCAGAGCAAGAACACACAGTTAAGACCTGCAGCCAGTTTTTTCATGTTACTGTATCACATTGAGAGGTGGGTTAGTCTGTGGCCTACTAAAATGGACAGAAAAGTCAATTCAAGGCTGAAAAAAACACCCCAAAAAGCTTGATTTTGCTCCAGCAGTTAACCTCCAAAGTCAAGGTGACAGAGTTCGTATTGACAATTGGCAGCACAATTCTTACATTGAAAAAAAAAAAAAAAAAAAAAAAAGTGGTGAAAGACAATACCTGGTGTCTGGAATGTTTTTAGGCTATTTCTCATACAAGTGGCTACAGAAAAGAGAGTCGAAATCTGGAAAACAATGGGGAAAACACCCCCACTCTTAATAAATGCAAGAATTAAATTTATCTTCTAGAGAGCTCAGAAGCAAAACTAATGATGGAGAACCACAATTACTCTGCCCTCAAAGTGTGCTTAGCCAAGACGTTTTCATAGGTATACTCTGAAGAACTTCTTAACATTGATGCTACCTGGCAATTTCAAAGCAAATTAAACATTTGAGTACAATACATGAATACAGTACTGCCTAGGCCACAGTGCGTGATGGCATTGCTAGGCAACAGGTGAAAGGCTCAAGGCAGGGGACATCCGGGTGTGATGAAGGTGACAAGGCCAGGGGACAAAGTGGGGTGATGGGTGACAGGAGCCCGGTGGTTGGAGTAGGGGCATCGTGGGCAGTAGAGCTGCTTAGCGTGATGGGGGGGGAGATGCATGAGCAGGCCAAGGTTGCCCATCCCCACAAAGCTGGGTTATAGGCAACCTCTGCTACGTGACCCGAAGATGCTAAGATAGCACGATTAACAAATTATAACATTTTCCCAGCAGCTCCTACCTGAGGAAGGCCTCCCTCTCCCCTCCCCAGGAGGGCCGTTAGCTGTGTTTGTTTGCAGGGTCGAGGTGCCCACCTTGGCAGTTGAGGCTGAAGAAGGCAAATTCCTCCTAGTTACAGAACTCGCCATTTAAGCTTTGTAGACTTGCCATCTTTAAGACATAGATTAAATGTGCTTTTGTGAGCTGGCAAGCCGAAAAAAAAAATGACAGTAGTCCTATAGTTACTGCTGCTGAACAACTCACCATAAAATACAACTGTGTGCCACTGCTAAAAGTATTTACTTAAAGAACTCAAGTCCCACTTGTACTACAAACCACAAAAAAGCCCCATAAAATAACACCAAAGGGATTATTTTTTTTACTGTCTCAGTGGTTTCTGATCAGACACAAGATACAGCTATAAAGACTATCTAAAATAAGTACCAGGATTCGTTGTGTCTCTCTGATTTGCCATGGTTCTGCAGAAGCAGCAGCAGCAAAAGGGGGTAAGGCGTTATTTCACCAAGTAAATGAGAGAAAAACACAAAACATGATAGGACAAGTCTATGAAGTATAAAGGAAGGCTCTATGGGGAGCTGCACCTCAGTTTGGCTTTTCATTTCTTCAGTTATTGCTGAAAATAGTGATGTAAACATCAGTGTTTCTTCTGCTGGCATTGTAATTAAGCCTTATTGCTTTGCAGTCTGGTCCTGTGGTCACGATGGAAAGTAAAAGGAAGTTCCAACTTCTTGTCGTGCTTGGCTTTGCAAGCTGATGCCATGAAGTGGGTGCATGGTCAAGAGTGGCTGGTTTTGGCTCACGTTCCCATCCTGGGCGCTGGGATGAGCAGGTACCGACAGGCAGGAGGAAGAGGAAGAGGAGGAGTGCACACCTTGACCCACAGAGAATGAGACAAATCCCAATTTCAGAAGTGATTCATTTTTATACCTGTCAGTGAAAACATGGTTCCCTGGTACCCCAAGTTGTTTGTACACCTGGTGATCACACCCTATTTGAATCACAGAATCAGAGAATAATCCAGCTGGAAGGGACCTCTAAAGCCCATCTAGTCCACCCCCCCTGCCATGAGCGAGGCCATCTGCAACTAGATCAGGTTTCTCAGAGCCACATCCTACCTGGCCTTAAATGTTTCCAGGGATGGGGCTTCTGCCACTTCTCTGGGCAACCTGTGCCAGCGCCTCACCACCCTCAGCATAAAAAATTTCTTTGTTATGTCTAGTCTGAATCTATCCTCTTTCAGTTTAAAACCACTAGCCCTTGTCCTATCACGACAGGCCTGTCCCCATCTTTCTTATACATCCTCTTTAAGTACTGAAA
>KL278252.1:13660-35001 GCA_000699545.1 Podiceps cristatus | reverse complement strand
TATTTTTCAGAGGGAAAGACAACATGAATTTAGCTATTCTATCCTCCCATCTCTAAGAAGCTTTGTCTCTGTGTACTTGACTTGTAGTGACAATGTCCCAAGTAAGAATGCATAGTGACTCAACACTGTTCTAATTTACTGATTTACTTCTATGTTGTTAGCATTTCTTTTTTTTTTTTGTGCTGGAAAGCTTTTTTTTTTTGCCAGCACAGGAAGATTGGTTTAGTGGGGAAACATCACTATATATTCTCTTACCTGTGGTCCCACTGGTAAAACACACAATGCAAAGATCTTCAGGCTGAGGAGGCTAGAGGAAAAAAGTCACATACAGTCAATAGACTAAAGATTATGTTGCTTATCAGTATTTACATACACTACTTAAAGTGAGATGAACCAGGAATTCTGTTCAGAAACAGCAAGACAAAATTAAAAAAAAAAAAAAATCCTGCCAGCCTCCTCTACTAGCAGCATGGCAAGAGGTCTTTTCAGAGACTAGTTTTGCAAGTTTATAACTGTTCCACAGAGATACTTACAACTGGCTGCCTGATGTTGTTTCTTCCCAGTTCCTGTGTTAGAGAGAAAACACAGCTTAACCATTGCAACAGAAAGATGTGCAACAGTAGACAAATAGGTAATTGCATTTCAAATGAAACACTTGGGTTTTACTTTGCCTTTTGATACTCAGACAGATGTTGTTCTTCCTGAATTTAATACACAACTTGGAAATACTGACTCCTCAAATTGTGAAAAGCATGAATTTGAGTGTGTAGAAAGTGATCAGAACTACTGAAGGAATTTGGACATCCTGAGTAAAGATATTTCTTTTTATTTGTTGTAGGCCACATCTCTCATACTTTACATTTATGCATCATATCTGGAAGATTAAGCCTAGTATTGAGGTGTCAAAGCAGCCAGTAATTTGCATTTACAGTTTCAGTTAAACTCAACTGGCAGCTTAAAAGCCTGATAAATCCCGTTAGAGCTGCACCATGAATTAAGCTAAGGAGGTCTTCAGTTTAATGCATACTGACTGTCCACAGCACATGGACACAGCTGTAGACAATGGTTTGAACTCTGCAAGTCCATTTGGCTAAATATGCTGAGTTTCAAAATGGCTGCTCATCAATATCTCAGATACAGGTGTGACAACGGGATAAGGCTTACATTAAAGCGTCATTCTTTCCAGAGAAGGTCCAGATGTCTAGCTGACAAAGCACTCCTCTGCAAGATCAAGCAGAAGCCTTTAGTTACCTACCTCAACCTCCTGCAGTGCTAGAATTTCAACTCCCACTTTAGCTCCTCTGTCCTTAAGCTCTTTATCAAAGAGATCCATGAGAATGATAGTCTTCAGGCATGGGGTCTTTTCTTGCTCACAGTTCTCAAGCAAGATCTGTGCCTTCTCAGGCTTGTCACAGATCACTATGCTTATGTCAGCTACAGAAAAGAAATTACATTTCAGAAGTCTGTTTAGAAGACATGAGACTAGTGAGTGACAGCTCAGTAGCAGACATTTAGAACATAACATTGGTTTGTTCTAAAGCCATTTGCATTTGTTCATATGGATTCAGTGGCTGGCTTACAGTGCTAAGAAGGCTCCTCCTACCGTGGCCAACTGATTGTATAGTTAGAATCACAAGACTGCCCAAAATGAGGAACCAAAGACAAGTATCTTTAGTCACAGTCAAGATAGGCATTTAAACTTCTGATATTGCCATAAAAGCTCAGAGTTGTCCTCATTAATTGTTTAGGTTTAGCCATCTTCCTTTAAAGAAATTTAGACCTGTTTGAAAGAGGTAGCTAAAATTCTTGAGTTGCCTCAGCTTCCCTCCATGTGCAAGAGTTTTATGCAATTACAAAAGCATTCCCCATTAAGTTGGCAGAGGAATAGGATTTGCCTGAACATGCTGGTTCCCCATTAGCCTAGTAAGTCATAGCTGTGTAGTCCCAAGGCAAGGTTCACCAGCATAACCATTGAAGTGATTTTGCTCAGCAAATCCTGTTCATGGGTTTGATCCCAGGTTGTTTTGACAGCAGTGGATTTTTTCCTCATATGTCCCCTAAGAATAGGGGAAGAAAGTTTGAAGATTTATTCAATCTTCCTCACCACTTTCTTCCATGATGGCATGCTAGTTGTTGCTTCTGCAGAACAGACCCTAACCAGATAGATTAAACAGATTTAGGCCAATCTTTACCTCTCCCCTCCTCCACTCTTTACATCCTACAACTTTAAATCAGACACATACATCTAGTCTTAATTTGCATGCAAGCCTGTCTGCGTTGTCTGATGGTTTAGCAGTGTGGGAGTTCAAGATTGCAAAACCTCAAATAGCAAATAGTTGAGCACTCTGATTGCAGGATAGTCCACAGGATCTAGCAGGTCTTCAGTGGACTTGCACCCAAGACACTAGGGGACATAGTTCAATGCCCAGAGACAGCCAGTGGGCTTCCTATGTCACCTGCAAATTAGCTTCATTTACAGAAATTAAGTGTCTATAAATGCATAAGAGCAGTAAGTTTAAAGCTACTCTGATTTTTGCACCAAATTCCCTTGAACTTCAGCCATCTCAAAACAAAGCTTCTTAGAGAAATCATTGTGAAATAGTGAAAGTCAATATTTACCTTTGTTAACAATATATACAATGGCCTCTGACCCCAGAGTGTCGTAGAGCGGAACAGCAACCATTGAGTAAGTGTAACAGGCATACTCTGAAATGATCCACTGAAGAGAGAAAACAGCAGACCTAAGAAAAACTAGCAGCTCACAAGACAGGATTACCCACAGATTTCATACAGCTTGACTAGCCCATGCTCACATTAGCAGCAGGGGTTGTATAAGGAGCATGCCCATGAGATTCTTAGAGTAGTGAGGGTTCAAGATCCTTGTATTACATGCCTGGCATAGTATGTGCTCTGTCAGTAATAAGGTAACTGGGAAGGGAAAAGCCAGTTGTGATTGTTCCTCATGTGGCCTCAAAGTATTTAAATACAGACACTCCCCCTCTCCCTGAGGTGTCAGAATATTCAATCTGTGGCTTACCTCTGGCCTATTCTGAGCAAAAATGCCAATAAACTGGTCTGATGATGGTTTGCATCCTTTTTGCAGAAGCCCTGATCCCAGGTGTTGAGCTCTGTCCAAAACCTGTAAGATAGTGTTCCCCCACTTCAGTGTTACAAGACAGTATCCCAAAGTAAAATTATCTGTCATGTACAATACTCACCTGTTTATATGTCAGCCACTGATAAGGTTGGTTGGGTTTTCTGTAGCCTAAACAGTTGCCATTTCCTAATGGAAGAGTTCAGAAAAGCAGCTGTAAAGCTCAGGACTGAAGCTGCATAGCACTTTAATGCAACGCTTTTAAGTGGGAAATGTTTCCAGTCAGACATTCAGCTGACTGCGTGGAGCATGGAAGTGCAGTGTCCATAGTTAAGCACTCTGCCCAAACCAAGATTGTAAGAAAGTCTTTATCCTTACAAGCAATACTTCCAAAATCTAGTAATACCTTCCCATTTCACAAACCATGTGAACTTGAAATAGCTTGCAAGCTATCACTTTTTTTTCCATGCATGGGACCCCTGAAGTCACATGGGCACAAATTCATACCTCTTAAGCAGGCAGTAATTTTACACTAAAACCCACACCATAGGACTAAGCAGAGGTGTTTTCCCCTCATCCTCTGATGCTTACTATCTGATGACTCTTCACTGAACTCTACCATCTTAAGCTTCTGATGCTTGTTCCTGCCCAGTCTGCCAACTAAGACTACTTCTAAATCAATGCAGGGGAGAAGGAAATACAGTCACTTGTCGCTCCACCCCACAGAGGCTAGAAAAGCTTTTGCTAGCCTGAATTGTTAATACAGACTGGAGGCAAGGCAAGAGCTTGGAATAATTGCTTGTGATACACAAGTACTAACTAGCAGATGCAAAGCTTACCAGACACATGCAGCCCCCTCTGGAAAACTTCATACAAGGTTTTACCATCTTCAAAGTAGTAAGAAAGCAGGTCATTATCCATCAAGAGTGCACCTCTTCTGGCTCCTCCCTAGGAAGCGAGCATAGTTATCAATCAGTGCAGAACAGATGCAGTGTCATTTGTTCCTTAGCCAGTCTCTCAGCAATCCCCTTTAAAGCATTTCAGTAGCATTGCATTGTTAGGGGAGTCTCATTTTCCTTCCCGATTTTGATCTACTCAGTCATGAGTCATATGCAGAGGAATTTTCTAGATGGTCTAGATTAATATTCAGTTGCAGGTTATTGAAGATACCTTGACTAAGACTGAGTACTATGACTTGCCTAGTTACATGAAGTCTAGCATCATAGTCTAGCACCAGCCTCAAAGCTGATGTAAAGAATTTAAAAAATACAGAAAAAAAAGTCAGTGACAGCCTTGGTAAAAAGCCCACCTAACCCTGTTGGCAAGAGATGCTGTTCCTTACTCTTACTGTCTTAAGAGTTCCCTTCTCCCCACCATAGTGTTGAGTTGTACACCTGGGAGAGAAGGCTGTACATATCAGACAGGCGTTTCCACTGATACCCAGAGTCTGAATGGGTCAGTATGCAGATTGAGCTTTCCAAAAATAGCCCATGCCCACAAGCAGAGTAAGTATTACCTCAATTCCTACTGACTGCTTGTTCAAGTCAACAGGAGGCAGAACGGGTTTTGGCCTGCTTATCACCCACAGGAAGGCACAAGCTCCAAATACAATAAGACTTATCAATGCTGGTGTTGGGAGCGGTGAGAACAAGACTTGAAGTATCCAGATCATTGTGCTGGATCAGGGGAGCCAGAGTTGAACCTGAAACAAACAGGAGGTTTAGTAGACATGGATTAGAAGCACTCACTACCTATAAGCCATGGTTACTCAAGTAGTTTGTTAAAGAATACAACAAATCATTTCAGCAGTTTACCCCTAAAGAGTTCAGGTACAATAATGAAGCACCGTTATGCAATGCTTTAAGCCTCTTAAGAAATCTCAAGTCACCTGTCCCCATAAATCTTAATCTATGCTGCATCCACCTGCACAAAAAGCTGAAGCTTGATGAAGTCAGACAAGGAACAGATGTCAATTCTTTCTATTCAAGAGTAAAAATCTGCCTGGGGAAAACCAGTATATACTTTCCCAAATTAAGTATAACCAAACAAATGCCTACAATTCAGTGATTGAATAGTGGAAGAAAGAAAACTCCTCAGTATTATAGCTGTCCAATAGGAGGGGGTATCGCTAAAATAGGAGGGGTATTGCCAAAATATATGTAGGTGTAAGAAACATCTGAAAGTCTGCAGGACAAGCAGTATGTTCATGATCAGCTGCTCTTACTGGAAAGCAGGGTTTATGCTGGACAAGTATTTCAGATAGTGACAATGTGTTCAGCACCAGATACAGCACAAGTCAAAACTGTGAAAGTTACTTCCTAGGAGGAAGCGGTGACCTGGAAGTGGATGTGTGCAATGGAAGCCTAGCTGGGAAATACCCAAGTAGTTCTGCTGCTTGCATTGTCCAGAGTCTCTTCCTTCTAGAGCAGGGAGCAAAACAGATTCCAGATTACTTTTAAGGGACAAAGAAACATCTACCTCAGCCTCCTCCCTTACAAACAAGTACTTCAGTTTCTAAAATGGTGGGGGATGTTTAAGCTTGACAGCCAGGACAAATCTAGCAGAGGTGATTGCTTTTTGTCTGAATCAACTCAGATCTCACCAACTTCTCTTTGTCCATATCTAAATAGGTAAGCAGCACATGACACATATCACACTTTACAAGATGCATAACTACACCCTTTCAAATTCCTTCATACAGAATCAAGTGAACCTGGTCAACAGACAGTATGCCAGCTAGCAACTAACTGTACAAGAATATGAGGCATTCTGGAGCAATGGGCTCCCCTTACCTTTTAACTATAATTCCAAGAAAGTTGAAGGTATTTTCCAAACAGTTAATAAATTCAGCCAGGCCCCTAAGTCAGAATTTGGGTCTCTCAGCCCAGGCCGACCAGAGTTAGATCACCTGTATCTAGTGTATGGTTTTGTAGCCTTCACTTTCCAGTGGCTATGTTAATCAGCAACCTTAATGTGTTCTCTGGTGAGAGAAGGCGTGCTTTGCCCCCTCAGCATCTAGGTAAGAAAGGGGCTTGTCATCAAGTCCAAGCTGCCAAAAGCATGTCACCTACATATCTGAAAAGTACCAACTCCCTAGGCCCTTTTCTACTCTACGCCTTAGTTACAATGTGCCCTTCAAACTCCTGACCTTGGTTTCATGTATTGAGTCCAAAAAACTTGTGCTACAGCAAGAAAGGCAGGAACTGCCCTTAGCACTCTGCACTGACACTTCCAGTCACTGGGCGTATCATGCCCAGGAAGCACTAACCTGCTCTTTCTGCAACATAAGATATTACTCATCTCCACATCCTTCCTTTGGGTCTCTATCAGCTGAGCTTGGAGAAGAAAATCCCCTAAAACAAGGTCTGCTGATCACGTTTACATTCAGGGCAAAGCCAGCTAACAGTTTAGGTTCTAGCACTGCTGCGTTTGGAAGATTGAAGATTATTAATAAAGTGAATTTGACAATCAGCTGCTGTTCATGATTTATACATTTGACATTGTAGGCCATTACTGAAGCAGTTAGTAAACAGCTTTCTGTAGGTGATTAAACAGTATCTGGTTTATGATGTAATTCAGCCACTTCCTCTTTTGTTAACATGAACAAGTCACTTTTTCTAGCACGAGCACTGAGGCAGCTTGGTTGAGGCATCTCCCCTCTCCAACATGAAGAGGAGTTGGATATGCAAACTCTATTCAACTCAGAGGCCACTACTAGATCCACCAGAAAGAGCAAAGCACATTAGCACCATTTTTATGTTGGAAGCTTAGCTTGTTAGAACTTGGCAGAATTAGACCTTAGCACAGCTACTCTCACATCTTTTTTAGAGGAATACCAGAAGTACTCATCTTCAACTCCCCTGGATTTTAATTAATAGCAATCAGCTTGGGCTATTTTCCCATCTTTTTCCATCCCAGATGGGACAAAAGAAGTTTGCACTCAGTGCATTTCAGAGGACTCTTCACTGGACATGAAATTTTTCTATCAGCAGTGAGAGAATAGAGCTATATGCAGGCAACTGAAGAGCCCACATGGCTGTACAGCTGTACCAGATTTAATGGCTGAAGCATGCTCTGACATGCTTATTTTAATATTAATTTCAATACAATTTCCTAGAAACCAGGAAGGATTGGTTGCCTTTAGAGTATCATGCTAGAGGTAACAAAGAGAACTGGGAATCATGTCTACAGCACCAAGTCCTCTGCTATAACTTAGTAACACTGCCTGGCATCAACACTAAGCAGATCAGTGCTGCACTAAGCAGATCAGTGCACAAACAGCTACTGTCTGGTACATGGACTTATTCGACAGAAAATTAACAGAGGATACTTGTCTGACCTTTCTGTGGTAAGGATCAGAGAACTCACTAACCCCAAACGCTCCATGCAGCAGTAGATAAATCACCAAAAATCTTTCCATCAGGATATTCTCGCTTCTTCACTGACTGACATGCAAGGCATTTTATACCAAGACATCTAGGAAGACTGAACATCAGACCCTGAAGATAACGATGCTTGGAGCAGAGAACTCAAAGTTCAGAGAGAACACCTGGTCAAGTTGAGAAAAGCCTGAAGATGACTAAATGCAGCAAAGTTTTTGCCTTCAGATTCTGAATTGATTCCACAAGTCTCTTGCATAGAAAGAAAACAGACAGTAGTCTAATCCCAGTGTAACCTAACCAGCATCTCTATAGCTAGTGAAGGATGATTTTCAGTTATAAGGAAAACAGATTTTTAATTTCAAGAAAGACCTGTTGTCAAGTTTAAAGCTTGGCAAGTATTGTATGCTTATTTGCTTCCAGGTTTTGATTCCCCTCCAACCCCCCGCCAAATAACTGCCTTTATTAGCCCACTTACAACACTGAATGAGACTATACATGTGAGAGTCAAAACCTAACATCTAAGCTATAGAACTTACTGTTGTGTCAAAGAAAAAAAAAAGCAGATACCTAGATCTTGTTTGCAATACACAAAAAATTACTTCGCATATCTGAAAGACTATTTTCAATTCCTCTACTTTATAAATAGAATAGTGACAGCATTTTGGTTTTACTTTCCAACCGTATATCCCCAGATGGGCTTTAGTCACTCCTACCAAAGTACATAGGGTGTGTTATCCAGGCTGCAGCAAGAGACTGTCAGCAAATTTCTCTCAGTTCCCAGCACTAGGACAGTTGTTTCCTGTTACTAGAGCTTCTACTGTAACAACTTGTCAAATCCAAGTCCCTGCTAGTTAATCACCTCTGATGTCCTCCAAAAGCCACTTAAACCTGCTGTCCTCAAAGCAGAAGAGCCAGCAGAGAGGACAGGAGTCTGCTTACTTGGCAGAGTTTTCTGTTCATAGGAAGAGAACAGTTCTACCCTGGCTCTGTGCTGTGGAGCAACTACAACCAGAGCTTAACCCACAAATCCAAATGCCCTAATCCCGATCTGGAGCAACTGAGTGAAACCAACTCAGCGCAGTGCGAGCCAAAGCCAGGGCATTTTGGACAGGCACCAGCTTCCACTGCCAGGCAAGTCTGAGCACCATCAGCTTTCTTAGGCAGGCAGGGGCGGAGGGTGGAGTGCTGGAAACCCCTGAGCTTTGAAGGGCTCAGCTCCCAGTGACCAGAGACAAAACACATGGGATCTCTCAAAGCACCTGTTAGTCCCCTTGTGCAATAAGCTGAACAGTTAAAGTGAACTTAGGCTCTCTGGCCTGATCAATGGTCAGGGATAAGATGCACTAGGCTCAGGAGAGCAAAGGCTTAGTTTTTATCAGGAGATTACAGTGATACCATTTACAGCCTTAAGCTCAGGAGTACATCTTCTCATTTCTACTGTACTCCCCCCTCCAGCAATACCTTCCTAGCTAGAAGGAATGAAACAATTATTCTCTATTCTCTCCAAGTCAGGAGATTCTCTCCATTAGAAATAAGTGACAGAGCTGTGTGCCTCCAGCACTTAAATATGAAGAAAGAAATCTGTCATTTCCATCACAGTAGTTCTTTACAGACAGCAGCAAACCAACCTCCAATACTTGCACAATTTCAGAAGGAAGGGTCATGCACTGCCTGGGAGAATGTTTTCTACAATTACATGCTTTGTCACTAATGAGCTAATTGCCAGTAGCTAACTCTTTACATTTGCTTACACAGTGCAACTCTTGCCTGGTGTCCTGCAGATGTGAGCCACTGTGCCAGTTCTTACTCCTTGGAGGCATTATATCCCATCTTCCTCCAGCTGCAGCAAGGAGAAGTCTCGTGTTCTGCAGGGTTTAGGAACATCTAACTTTTAGCATCCACGGAGAAGTTAAAGAGCAAAAGCTCAGCAGTGACTGCTGAACGTAAAAAACACAAAGCAAAACCTCCACTAACTTGTGTTAAGCCTAAAATATACTTAGTTAGGCTTTGCTTTTGGAGTACCTCTCATGAGAGTCAGAGCCAAACAGTTCAAGTATCCTTTGATCTTGCTGAGAAGCACTCTGCTAGGGGGTGGGAAAGAACCAGGCCTCAGTAACTTTCAGGAAGCGTAGTGCTCTGTGGTTTCAGACTATGCGTTAAGGCTATTTCTGAGCTTTGCTGATGAAACCTATTGAACTCAAGCTTTCAGTATACTTAAAGGCCATTTTATAATAAAGAACTTTACTATGTCTGATATTAGTGCCCCTCTATCAGGAGGGCAATGACACCATGACACTCCTTGGAACAGAAAGTCATTTTGTCAGATAAATTGAAAAACCAAGCTTTTAGTTTTTTTTTTTTTAATATGAGTTTCTCCTTTAAAACTACTTACTCAGAAAGACAGAACCTGTTTAACTAGACCTTTGAAGTTTTCAAAACTTTAAAAATAGTCAGAATAATAGATTCTGTTACTGTTTATCCTATTAAATGATGCAGGATCACATTCTTACAAAACATACATGCATCAACATTACAGTAATAGGAAGTTATCTCTAGACACACAACAAGCATGGCTTAAAGAGCTAGAACTAAAGCTTAACTTGAAAATTCACATAGAACTCCAAAGAAAGCTAGAATATCATCATTAAACACTTAACAGCCTCACAGAGAAAAGATAGCACTAAAAACTTCTAGATACTAATGTCTTTTATCACTACACATTATTACAGCACTTAAATTATGAAGCTCAAAGACCAACATCTACCTGAACTTTAGTCAGCCTAAGGTTAACATCAAACTGATAGCTTGCTACTCAAGATTTCCTAGCAGGGTCCTCATAAACCCATTATCTTAAACCCTGCAGCTAATCACTGCTCTTGCACAGAGCTTTTAATAAAAGCTATGTGAAGAGCAACAAGCAAGCCTGTCACTAATGAGCTAAATGACAGAATGATATTACTTATACAGAAAATATTTCTAATCACTGCTCTTGCACAGAGCTTTTAATAAAAGCTATGTGAAGAGCAACAAGCAAGCCTGTCACTAATGAGCTAAATGACAGTAGAATGATATTACTTATACAGAAAAATATTTCAAATACCCAGCAAAGAACCAGGGATCAAAACCACCTACCATTGTGCAGATGGGGTGAGAAGCCAACCTCTGTTCCTTAAATAAAAGGGAGCCTTCCTAGCACTGCAGCAAACCACCACCAACCCAGTGACACTCAGGCTTAAAGACTACAGCTACTTCCCTCTCCTCAGTTTAAATAAGTCGGCAAGCAGAAAAGCATACTGGGAAGGTGCTTGTAAAAGGGAGGACCTTGCATGGGGCACCTGAAGTGGGGAGAAAAAAAGTTATAGAGGAAGTTGTTGATTTGGTGGGGTTTTTTTTGGTTTGTTTCTGTTTGTTTGTTGGGGGGTTTGTTGTGTGTGGTTTGTTTTATTGTTTGTTTTCTGTTTAGTTTTTTTTGGGGAGGGTAGTTTTGTTTGTTGCAGAAAAGTTTGAGGTTGATGTATTTTGAAGAGCAAGGTAAAACGTATGCTAAGCCCTTAAGGTTTGATATCTCTTTGCTATTTTTTTTTCTGTGTATGAAACTGTACTTGTTACAATAGTAACTTTCTGGCTATAGTTCTGCATACGTTAAGCTGAGCAGAGCTTTCTTTGTAGCCTGTAATACTGACAAAATGCTTTGAGTACCATATTCCTTACATACTGCTGTAACATACTTGCTGGTGGGCTGGATCCCTGTTTCTGCTACTGGGTTTGGTTTATTTATCTCTGGTGCTTTGTGTTGGCTGTTTGTTTCCATGCCCCCTTTTTTTCCCCCCCCCCAAAAAAAAAAAAAAAAAAAAAACAAAACAAAAAACCAAAAAAAACCACAACAAAAAACCACCAAAAAGCTACCTACTTCTTTCTGCTGTGGTATAAATTTATGTACATGCAATTATTTGCACGAGGTAACAGCGGATCATGTTTCAGGCTTCAGTTTTGTTTTGCTGTTACAACAGGGATGTTTGTTATGGTTTTACAGTTTCTATGCTGCATGATTTTAGAATAATCTGTTTGGCTAAACTTACTATAGCTGCAATGGAGTAACATACTATGTACTTGCATCCAGAATGGAAGCTCTCCTGGACCTTGGTTTGCTAAAACACATAGCCTCCACTAATTGCAATTATGTTTTTATTGCTGCTGTAAACTTTATGCTATTCAGGTAAAGCTACATTACACTGTAATTGTGGCATTATTTAGCAATGCAGATATACTTATAGGGAAACTGAGGCTTAATCACTGTTTTTCGTGTAAGATTTAGGTGAAGATGAAAAAAGAAATATGGCTTGTTCTGTATGAAACTCCTCTGCCTTTGGCTTTGCCTACCCAGAGCTGTCTCTGTGGCATTTAAGTGAAACTCCAAACTCCAGCTTTAATTGTGCTAGTCAGGGTGTACTTGTGCTTAGAGAAAGGCAATGTCCCTTACAGAGAAGGGAAAGAAGGTCAGGATTCTAGCCCAGCCAGCTGCATTATCACCTTCTTTGAGTGCCTCTCTGGGGATTTTCTCCTTTCAGACATCTTGTCCTCGGGCTGTTATTTTTCCAGGAGGAAAAGAAAAAGCAGTGATTTTTTTTTTTTTTTTTTCCCATCTGATCAGCTGTTGATAGTAATGCTGGATATTTATCTCAGATGCGCTGACTTTGACAGTGGGTGTGAGAGAACATGCCCACAGCACTGTCTTTCCTGGGCTGCCATAAGCCCAGAGTGTGATGCGGTGGTCCCTGAGCTGGTAAGGTTGTGCCGCACTGTCAGGCTGCAGTGGGTCTCACAGCTCCAACGCAAATTGGATTAAGGGATGCACACAGAAAAAACTTAGAGGTTAGCTTCTCCTTAATGATTGTTTATGCTGTTTAATACTCATAATTTAGAAAACAGCTGACACTCTGCAGTATGCATAAGTGCAACACAAGTTTTGAGGCTTTTAGTTTTTTATATTAACTCAAATGATCTGAATAAATCCCAGGTTTTTAGAGGAGGCAAAAATCTGGTTTTTGTTAGTAATTCTCTGCCAAAAAGTAAAAGTAAAGCAGTCATGAATAACTCGACCTTCATTTTTGTATTATGTACATAAAATGTACGCTTGCATCTTTCATACTCATTAGCAAATTAAGGTAAGCACCAGGTAGAATATGTGTATAGAGAGTTTCAAGTTGTTTCCTTTCTATTGCCACTGTCACAGAAGGTTTGCATAAAGGATGTATAAGATAAGCTTTTATAATAAACCTTAAGATCATGGCACAACATGAGCATTTGCTATCCAAAGATGCTAAAACATCCCATCTACCTTTAGCAAATAGCATAGCATGTAAATAAATAAATGAAGGGGAAGCATTAGCTCAGTGTACAGTTTTCTCTGTTGCCACTTCAAGACTTGGATCAAAATTTTGTGAATCGGTGGGAAGTGTGGGCTCACTTTATTTGAAGGGGTTTTGAATTCCAGTTGGTTTTCCTGATGCTATGAAAATAGCTGTTCTTTATTGCTCTGCTACACTTTTCAAGGGCAGCCTTCTGGCTTTTGTAAAGCAGAGTAACTGTACAGGGGCATAAATAATCTTCTCAAAGCAAAAGTGGGTTCCTCAGAGAAGGTAGTATGAACAGGACGATGGGCTTAGGACTTGAGAGAGCAGCACACTTTTTGCCAGTTCTCTTACTTGCAGCTTGATTTCTGGTTAATCTCTCTCTCTGCTATCTTCACTACAGCTGCAGCTCTGTACACCTCCATCTCTGTGCCTACACCAAGCAGTTGTACCAAGGTGATGGCAGCAGCCTGGTGTGCCATACGTTAAAAAAAAAGCATTATAACATTAAAAAAAAGCATTACAGCCAGCTTCTGTGTTCTTAGTTAAGGATTAATGTCCTATTGCAGTAAAGGTTGCCAGTAAGCTTGTGTGTATAAATGACCTAGCACATAACAAGCTTTTACTGTCAAGATTTCAAACCCTGACTGCAATGCTGTGGAACCAAATGATTCGTTTCTAGAACTCCGTTTTAAACGTGAGTTTGAATGGGAGCCTGGCACTGGTACTCTGTGCACTATCTTTAAATAGACATAACTAACAAACTGATAAGAAAATGGCTTCAGCCTGGAGGGTAGTCAGGTTTCCTGTTCCAGCCAGGCTATAGCAACAGGGAGTGTTCAGGTGGTTGCTCTCACTCAGGCTGTGATTTCTTTCTGTGCCACCCAGGAACCCAGACTTGCTTCTTTAATAACCTGCAGCCAATTACACAGCTGTTGCCTTTGAGCACACCGTGTGATGGGAAGAGTGCGGTGGATCCAGGCATGGCAGCAAATCAAGGCTAGTATCCCACCTGCAGTACTTCTCTGCGGAAGCAAGAAGCCTAGTCCTTGGGAAAGATGGGCTCTGATCAGGGGATTTTCGCTTACCTTCCTTCAGTGCTGGAGGAGGGTGGGGGCTGGTACAGCTTGCTGCCTTCGCTGCTTTACAACTCCAAGTGGGTGTTCAAGGGTTGGTGCTTCCCCAGCTCCTGTGGCAGGACTAAGCCCCGAATCATCAGTGTGTGGCTTTAATAAACAGGCAACACTGCACCCAGGTAACCTTTGAACCTGCCTTGCAACAGGTTCAAAGGTAAAAAAAAAATTATTCCTGATCAAATATAAAGTGCAGTTTTGGCTGGTTAGAAATGTTAAACATACAACTCTTGCGCAACAGCTTTAGAAGAGAGCAGCACGCCGTGAAAGCGAACCCCAGCCCTGTGAAAGCTGCACTTGGGTTTTTAATAGGGCTCTCGTTTACTCTGTGGATGCATGGGGCACTGAATAGGGCTTGTTCAACTCAGAAAGGTGCCTTTTAGATTGCGCTTACAGCAAACAAACATTCTGATATTTTTTCCTACTGCTTTGTGTAGGGGCCTCTCCTTAATGACGTCCGACTGCTGAGGCATGGGTGCCCTTTGCCGCTCCAGCAGTGGGTGACATAGCACTCCCCTTTGGGGGGGAGGGGGGGTGGCTCTCGGTGCAGTTGGGATGTATGAGGGGCTGGTTACCTTACCATGGTGCGTCTCCTCTTTTGGAGCTGTGCAAAGTAGGCTAACCCTGCTTTGTCAGAGATTTCTTGTGCTGATTCAAGTGATTGATGTTTTGGGGTTTTTTCTTTTCTTTTTCTATCTATGAAATGGGAGTAACAGAGCTGCTGTGTTTAAGGCTGCTTGAGAAACTCATCTGTGAGGTGGGGTATGCAGTCTGGTCTGGCAGGTGGAGCATCTTGGCTTCACTTCCAAAGGCTGTGGATATGATCTTTGGAAGAAGTTTGCTCCTCATGATCCAACATATAAGGCTAAATACCAAAGTCCTTTCAGCACTCATTTATACTGTCAGGACTGGTCAAGATCACAAAGCTTTTGTTGGTCCAGGCCTGGTTTGACTGATGCTGGAATTTGACTCCTGTATGATATTTGAAGAGTCAACCAATTTTAACACTTTTCACTTATGATCTCAAATATTCTTGATTGGGGTGGGGGAACCTGCCTGTATCAGTGGACATGAAGAAAAGTGGAAGCACCTGTGCCACCACTAATTATCCTCCTAGACCCTCTGATCACAGTCTCCTTTAAGTTTTTAGAAATTCTCAGTTTGAAGAGGATGAAAGAAAATAAGTGGGATGGTTCCAAACTTGGTGTAAAAAGATGATACTGGTGTGTAAGTCTCCTGTCTCCAGTCTGTGGTGTATCTTGCATGTGGGAAACAAAGCAGTTGATTTAATGCTGTTACGAGGTGTGTGGTAGGATACTAATTAGTAGTTGGGCAGGTGTCTGTTCAGTGGAAGTGATTATTCCCTCACTGCCTCAAAAGAGCCACAGTGACTGTCATTATCTGTGGTTTTGGCTCCTAGATGCATCTTGCATGCCAATGTGGAGGGGAAGTCACTTGAGGAGGTAACAAAGCCAATTACCTGAGCTACTTGTATGTGTAAAGCTGTAACTGCTTTTTGTTCTCCACCCTTTCTTCCTCGTGCATAAAGTTCATATCTTTTTACTCCTTTGAATGGCAAATTAATCCAAGTTTTGATGTTTTGTCACCTTTCACCGGTATAGTTGCTTTCCAGTGAATAAAGACCATTGATTAATTCACCATTAAAATCTGTTCTGGGACACCTGAGCAGCTGAGCAGTGAGTGTCTCATCTCTGAGTTGGGTAGGTTGTGGTCTTGATCAAAAATCTTGCTGAATGGCTTGTCTCAAACCTGGAAGCAGGTGAGAAAATGTATTCACAAGCCCTAAAGACACATGGGCTTACGTTCTATAGTGCAGGCTTGTCTGTGTGCACTGTGTTCCTTGTTATTTCTGAATGAGTGATGCCGTAGTTTGTGATCTCAATGACCAAAGCACATGACCAATGACATAAAATAGACTAGGTCAGCACGTAGTTTTTAAGGATATGATGATCCAAATCTTCTGTTTCTAGTTTTTATAGGTGATAGCTCAGTAGTTTTCCTTCTCTGTTTAGATCCATTTTCTGTGCTTATGTAAAGTATCACTAGTTACATTAATACTTCTTGCCAGCATCACGCAAGCGATTTAATAATTTGCCTTTTGTGCAATTCACTTGACATTTGAATGATGAAGAACATGCACCAAAATGGAGCAAAAGAAACTGAAAGGAGCGTTTTTTTCCCAGCTTTCTTCCAGCTCTGTTACTGACAGCAGGATTCACAGATATTTTAGATACCTGCCAGGGAACATACAACTGTGGGGCATCACTGAATGCTGATTAAAAGTGATTCTTGCTGAGGTTGTGCAACCGGTCCAAGCTGTGAAGCATGGAGCTAAAGGTCATTACCACACAAAGCTGGAGGTTAATCACTTCTAGGTAACATGTAAGAAGCCTTTTTTTTATTGGTCTTGTGAAATCTACTCAAATGCAATAGGCTGTTGAGTGATAAATGTGAAACAAACTCTAACCCTTCAGCCTAAATAATTGCCCTGACAGTAGTAAGGCTTGGTGCCGGGATATTGTAAATTATTCCTACTGTGTTAAAGCATTTGTATAAAAGGGATGGATGTGTAGTTAAACTGTTTCGATCAATTAATGAGACTGCACATTTGAATACTTGCAGTTGCTCTGTGGTGCCCAGAAGCAGCTGTGCACTTTTATGGGCTGGTACAGCTGCTGCATAAAATTGAAGGATTTCACTGAATTATCTGCTTCCATGTTACTGTTGACAATCTTCCACTCTCCTCTCTTCATGCAGAACTTGAGTAGTGTGTTCCAGTAAGCATCTATGGTTTTAAAACCAGACGAAACAGACTTTTAAGATAACTGTAGTTGTTAAATACACACAAGTGTGAACTGGAACCAGTCACTTTGAAGGAACTAAAAGTATCTGTTTTATCTTTTGACTTGCTGACTGAGCATAATAACTGACAGATAATTCTACTGATTTTCACTGGAAGCTATGTAATACTGTGGATTTACATTGGTCTACTTGAGATCAGAATTTGTCCCCAAAACATTAGTTCTGAGCTCTGACACAAAAAATATTTGGCATTGATCATTTCTATTCCGATTAGAATCATAGATGAAAAATTAATGAAGCTGTCTCTGCATAATCTCAACAAAGTAGAGCTATTCCTACCTCAAAAGCACTGAATGCCCTATATTGCATGTTAACTCTGGAGACCATCCAGCACACATTCTGCCTGGCTGTGACAGCAAGGCTCTGATGAAAGTCCGTGGAGAGACTAAATTATCAGGTCTTTTTCTCCTCTAAAGGTTAATGACATAACGGAGGTTGCTCAAACACGAGGTGGGCAGACACGATGGATACAAATGAACTTATATCCAGCTTTCATTATCCAGCTTTCATCAACTGGTGAGGATTTCATGGTGTTTAACTCCTGATGAAAATGAGAACTGCCTACCGAAGTTGAGGGTCTGCTAGCATTTTGAAGCTCAACACAATTTTGTTGTGTCCATGCAGAGTTTGGCTTCTGCATCAACTCCAGACTTTCAAATTCAATCCTGAGACACAATCCAAGAACTGAAGCTTCTGATTCATTTTCATAGTTTGGCTCTGTTGTTCTGCCTACACATTTACCTGAACATTTGGCTTTATTTAATCTCCCCTACTGCCAGGATAAAATGTGGGCAAAAAAGCAGACCCCACTGGGAAGGGGGGGGGGAGGGGAGTAAGCGAGCGGCTGCGTGGTCTGGTTACCATTTGGGGTTAAACCACGACAATGACAGTTAATGAACAGTTAATGAACTTTGACTATTGACCATTCAAGCTGGAAGTAAAAAACTGGAGCAAATCTTTCTTAGTGACTTTAGACTTTGGATCTATGGACTAATAAAAGAGAAAAAAACCCTAATGTTCAAAGTGAACAATATGTGACGTGTAATACTTATATGAGGAAAGTTTAAAGACCACTTAGATTGCTTTTAAGTGCTATTACAGTGTTGTAATTTGTTTAGGTGGTTAAAATTTTGTTGAAACAATCAAATTCCATTTATAGTATAGATAGCCATGAAGATTTGATTTGTCAATGTCAATCCTGAGTAATTTAGCTAAACAAGGGAGGCAGCAATGATTTTTTATTTTTTTTTTTAAGATAATGTGCTTTTGATGATAGAGTAGTAAATACATTGGTTTGCTAAGGTGTCTGTTACAGTCCTTCATGTCTTATGTCTTGGACCTCATCTGTTGACCTGTGCTTAACACAAAGGATAAGCCTTGGAGTTCAGCTATTGTTCTGATATTCTAAGGAGCTTTGATCTGATTTGGGGTCCATCTCTAATTTAGAGACTTTATAACAGAGGGTCTCTCTTTTTTCCTTTCAGACTAGAGATAATGTCATTGATGTTGATGAGGTGCCAATATAGAGCTTGGCTGTAACAATCAGCCTTTAAAATACTGCAGATCTTCTGCTTATACATTGTTATTAACACAATACAGAATGCCTATAATGTTCTGAAATCTTTTCTTTCTACCTGTGCTTCAGCTCAAGCCTTGACTGAGTCAGTTTTGTCACAATTAAAGACCAGACTGAGTACAAGAAGTTCGAGGTGTGGCTTGTTGTGACATAAGGTGTCCAATGCTTTTGTGATTTAATTCTGTGGACTTCACTAGATGCATGGGTTCAAAAGACTAAAGAATTATGCTGTTTGAGGAGTACTGGCATGATCTTTAATTTCCAAAGTAACTGTATGTATTTCTTCGGAAATCTGAAACAGATCACAGGAACTAGATTTTGGAAGGCTTTTGAGTTTATTGTAGTGCAAGATCACAAAGAGAGACGTTGCTTTAAACTATGGATTTAGATTTTAATTAAGCTACTCTTGTTGAAGTTGCTTATTACTGATGAAGGCACTTGTGTTTTGGTGCCTAAAGGTAGGTTCAGAAATTTAGGGACTGTGATTAAGGTGATTTCAATTGCATGTGTGGCTTTTCAGGGTTGTGCAGATAGAGTGGTCAAATTCAATTTTGTGCTAACTGAAGCTACTGACCTTGAAAAAAAACATTTGCTTGACTGAAAGTACGTAAGTATATATTGCAGTTCAGGGAAATGCATTGAGAAGAAAGGTAGTGATATTCAAATTTGGGCAATTAGTACTTCCTGTGGCTATGTTATAACCCCTGGGTCATGTTTAGCAAGGGTTTGGAACGAGGTGAGTAAATGTCTGATTAATCAGTGTACAGTGTACTGGTGTGTAACGTGCTCTAATGCACATCTATGACATTTCCACTGCAGTCACTGCAATAGACTTGCAAGAAGGATGAATTTGATAATTTTGATTTACCTACAGCAAATATAATTCTCAAAAGGTACTTTAGCCTATGGGAAGTCCTGAAAAATCACTAAAAAGATTTGCCATGGTGAGCACTTAGCACATTTTACTTGATTTTCCATTGTGTGCATTGGGGCTTCTCCTGTGTTTTAAGTTATCACGTTTCCCAGATTTCAGTTGCTATAGACAGAGAGGACTCTGCAATAAATATATTCAAGGTTAGGGATTTTTCTTAAGTTAGGATGGCAGCAGAAGTACCTGCTGGTGTAGGGCATAGTTGATTCTCACTTGGATAGGGGGTGGATTAGAGGACTTGAACTCACAGCTCACCTTGCAGTGATTCTAATGGCGAAGGAATCCAAGACAATATCCATCACGTAAAATTCTACACCTTTTATGACCTTGTGGTTTGAATTGCAATACCCTAGTTACTTTTGATTAGTAACGCTGCTAGATCTTGTGCAGCAAGACACTGAGATGGCTATTGATATGCTCCTGAGTTACCTCAAGACCCATGTCCCAGCCCCAAACAACTTGAAGAGAACCTACTGTTAGTGTTGCAGAATTTTCTTGGAAGATTTCAGGCCATATCTGAGGCAGATGACCATGTTTTGTCAGCTGCCTATTCAGGGCAAGCTCAGATATATATTATTTGGGTTACATCTTCTGTTTAAGAAAATATCCTCTGGGATATTTAGTGTGAACAAGATAAAATGAGACGTGGTCACTGTACCAATAAACCATGCTGGATTTGTTTCTAATGTCCAGTGAAGGATATGCAGAGCTGAAGAGTTTGTTAAAAAGAAAAATTACAGAAGGAGGAAAATTACAGACTAAACAGAATGCAGGAGAAGAGAAAACAAATTCATGCTGGCTGTAGAGACAAGCAGCCTATTCTGCCTTGGTTGTTTCATGACATTTGTCACAAGTGGTATTGAAGTACCTGTGAGTTCTTTATTGTGCAAATGTTTGGAAGCCAAATAAAATTATTTGGGCAGAAAAAACCACCAATAGATGTTTGGAGCAGCCATTGGTGGCCCCTGACTGCAGGACACTGCTGATACCCTGAACATGGAGGGCACCAAGTGCTATCTACTGCTTCTCCTGGATCTTTTGCTGGTATCTGAAGGTGTTTACCTAGTTTGATGGAGGATTTGGAACTTCTTTGGCTCTTCTTGTTGCATTCTGTTTCAAAGCAAATTAAATCACCCATCATCTTGCATAAAATGTGAATGCATGTTGTGTCTAATGACAAGCAGAGCAGGGGAGCATGTCTGTTGCTTCACAAGGCTGTATGTGTTTATTCAGTTCTCGCTGGAGAACCAAGGGAAATATTTGAAAAACAAACAAAACCCAAAATAAAACCCAACCGATGTTGCCAGACTTATTGTTCCAGGAAGACAATTTCTACCCTGCCTGTATTATACATGTTGCAACTTCTGGCTTGGAGAGAGATGAACAAGAGTAACACTGAGGCAATCTCACACTTTAGTGCTAGTGGTACTTGCTTCCTTTCTCAAGTAGTGTTATAGTGCATCCCATGTACCCATTTGTTTTCTTTCCAACTAAAACACAATAAACAATACATGACAATCTGACCTGCCCGGAGTTGTGATACATCTTGAGTCCAATCTCAGGATGTCATTGAAACAATTAAACCAAGCTGATTATTTAATTAAAATCTGGTGACAGGCAAAGAAGTTGGAGCCAGCAGGACAAAAAGAGGAATAAGGGGAAGGTGTGGTGTCTGAGGTTCGGGTGTACTGGCACTTGGTGACAGCATGGTCTCGGCGTGCCCTTCAGTGCGGAGGAAGGACTCTGGGCTGGCGCAGTGCTGCGACAGCTCTTGCTCTGCTGAGCCCTGCAGTGCCTTGGCTAGTGGGCCAGACGCCTTCAAGCTTGTTGTGGCATTTCAAGCACCTTGGAACGCTTCCCAGCCCACATGGCAGCTGGAAGCTGGGCTCAGCTATTGATTGCCGCCAATAGTTGTTTCAGACCAGTCATCCTTAGGTAATGTCAGTCTGGCTTTTGTTTATGCTGGTTGTGCTTGCGATGCCAAGAATTCT
>KL278252.1:0-13629 GCA_000699545.1 Podiceps cristatus | reverse complement strand
GGTGCAGCAGGAGAATGTTTTAGCCTATTTTGGACCAGGTTTCTCAAAAGCAGCTGAGGTAGAAAAAGTGTTTCTGTGGTTTGCTTCCCACCCCGCCTCCCCAGTCCTGCAATTCTGGCATTCTTTTATTTGAGAATAGTGCTTGGACTGGCAGCTTCCCAATGTCGGTGGGAAGTGCTCGTGTGGGTGAAAGTTTTGCCTAATATCTCAGGCTTGAATCCATCATCCTTGGTAGGACCCAGTTTGACTCCTGCTTATCAGTAGGTGCAAAAAATGCTGTGTTCGTTTTTCCGGGCTTTTCTGGAGGGATGCACTGGGGGAACACTAGTGCTCCGAGGAGCCAGGGGGATGTTATCAGGGAGCTCTGTCACCTCTGGCATGTTTCTTCTGTCTCTGAGCTCACAGGTTATTGCAGTACGCACATCTCAGAGCATGATACTCAAATACTTATTCCCTCAGTAAAAAATACTGAAATTCTAGTGATGCCCCGGTGCTCCTGCTGGTAGTTGCTAAGATGAGATGAAACTTTGTGACAAGGTGCTGGGAAATTTGCAGTGGGGATGAGGTTGAGGATTGCTGCTTTGTGTAAGTTTTTGTGATAGTTAACATAGCGTTAGCACAGTGCTCCTGCGACTTTTCATCCGCTTGTGGTGAGACCCGCCTTTGATGTGGATTGCTCTGTGCCTGTGCCAGATCTTGAAGCATATTTCTTGTGCTATGAAGTTGGTATTTCTGTTAGGAACAGGGAGGGAAAGGGGACTTGTCTGTCTGTTAATTACAACAAATGACAGAAGGGAAAGCACTTAACAGCAAACCTGGGTAAGTATTGCCCTTCAGCTGTAGTGAGCTCTTGAGCCCTCAGAGGTTGCTGCCAAAGACTTTTTGCAGTCAGCTCTATCACTTTGTCTTATGAGCGGATTTATGTTCCAGGTGTTTCCTACAAAGTGCTACAGCTGGTTGGGCAGAGGTTTTCTTTTGTCCCCAGCAGTTTCAGAAAGCTTACTGAGCTCTATTTTGCTTTGAGGATCTCTCAAACCTTAAAAAGCAAAAGGACAGTTCTAGCTGAACAGAACAGTATTATTTTTTTCTGAAATGCTGAAGCACCTTCCAGCTGGGCTTGAGTGTTTTGCAGTATGATTTTACTGCAGTTGATACAAATCTGAGAAATACTTTAACTAGTCAGAATCAGACCGTGTCTTCAGCCCCAATCTTGTACACCCTGGGGTGGCACTTCAGGCACTAGCTCGTGCTGCCTTGGGTACCATTTAAGCCCGAGGTGGCTATTTAATCCACACCACAGTGTGCACTGCCAAGATTTATCTCTGTACCGTGGGACAATACTGTCTTCAAGGCCACTCAGAGATCCTGAGTGTTGCCTCTTCTTTAGCACACAGCTCATTCCTTTCTTAACCTTTCAGCCACAATACCTGCCATGGGATGGTTTGCCCCAAGACTGTGCTTTGAGCTGTGACAGTCTGTCTGCAGCTTTAAATGAATTTGCTATGACTGCAGTCGCACTATTTTGACTTACTCTAGCAATCCAAAGAAGGTGTCTCCTGGAAGAAGTATGCAATAGGAAGGCAAATGCAAGAAAATATTCCCGCAGTACCACATCTCTGTTTATTACTGGTAATACCCAATTAAAAACCTTGCTTGAGGCAATTATGGCATCCAAGCAGGGCCCATGTCTGCATCACATAATGCAGTCTGTCCCTCAGATTGCAGGAGCGTGCAGTAAATGCTATAAATTCTATAAATGTCGAATCAGCATCATCAGTGAGAAATGGATCATTAATTATATGAGCATTTGGCTGATAATCCTAAATAACAGAGGAACATGTGAACAATGTTAATCTGTTCAGGCACTTTGTAAAGACTAAGAACTGCTTGAGCATAGTATCTGAGCACAGTATCTGCTTCGTATGCTGTGTATACTCCACAAAAAAGACTTATTCTGTGGTAACACCCTTTGTGGTCCTCTTCTGGGTGCTGAGAACCCAAGCTTACTCATGTTTTAGCCCATGGTGTGGAGTGCAGGTCATTGTAAGACTTCCTCCTGATACGCAGTCACATACCGTACTTCATTTTAAACACCCACATGTTGTTGTAATACCTTTGGTGTAAGAAATATCATTAATTATTTCATAGTAGAGTAATACATCCAGACCCCAGCTTGTTGACCAAATGTAAGGAAAGGGTCCCATATTTGAAGGTGGAGCAGGAAGTAATGTAGAAGGTGTTTGACCTCAGCCTTTCAACAAAGCTGGAGGAGAACCCAGGCTCTGGAGATGCTGCCAAGTGCTGAAAACGATGAATCTTTCTTTACTTCTCTTCTTTTTCATTCAAAAGTGATGCACGCTGGTGCTTTTAAATTATTTTTTTTGGATTAAGTTTTTTGCAAGAAGACATATTAGGCAACACTTCTGTAACACCCAGCTAGATTTCATCTCATGTGCATTCTCTTTATCTCCACATTTTGCAATCCATGTTTGTTTTTTTTTTAAAAAAAAAAGGGGGGGGCGGGGCGTGACACCCAACCAAACCTATGACATTTGTCTGGGGAGCTGGGAGGTGTGTCCAGGCACTATAGTTAATGGCTTCACTTAATTCCATGTAGTCACTGGTGTAGTTTATATCCCTTAGTAGTACTTCATTATTTAAAAAAAAAAAAAAATTGGCATCTGTGCTGTTGCTGGGATCTTCCTTTTTTTCTTGTGGATTGCATTGCTGTTTGCTTTCTTCCAGTCTTGCAGTAAGTCCGCATGCTCTTCAAAAATACATACCAGTATACAGTGATTCATTATCTCACAGATTTCCAGGTATAAAATAGTTTCATAAGAGTTAGAAACTAAGGATCTCTTCTTTTCCCTTCTCCATCCACTTTCTTTTTCAGCCCCAAAGTACAAATGCACAAAGCAAGTGATCATATAGTAGGTGTTAGTCAAGACTGGTATATGGAACTAGATATTCTAGAGAGCATACTTACACATAAACCCATAAAACTCTCCTAGCATCTTTTAATGAGTTTACTACGAAAGACCAAAACACGCATTGTGTCATAGGAGAGAGCAGAAGAGATCAACAATATCACTGAAGTCTTAATGTGGCAGCAGGGAGTTGTTAACATCAGATAAGCACCTTTGCCCAAGAAGTGCAGAAAGCAAGTAACTTTTTGCCTTTTATTATTTAGGGTTTTGTCTTTGGTCACTCACCTCTTTTCAGTGGAATATCGGTTGTTGTTTCTGCAATCTCCTTAGCACTGTTGTTAGCTTCTTGCTCTTTGCTATTCCATCTGCTTACTCAACCATCTTTATACTGTGACAGCTACACCCTCGCATAATAATAACTTGTTTTTGTACAGTGCATTCACCTTAGTGATTTACCCAGCCTACTCACAAGTTTACAAACCTGAAAACACTGTTTTAATGGGACACAGCCTACCAACTGGTTTTCTAGTCTGTTAGTGGTATGTTTTGTGTGATTACAAGATCACCTCAAGTATGGCTTCAAAGATCTATAGCAAATGGTATGGATCTGGTATAGCTCTATGCGGTGAAGAATTGCAGCCTGAAATGAATTTTTCCCATTAAATTGCAGTGATTTCAAAAAGGATTTTTTCAATGAAGCCACTTTTACAGTAGAGAGTTTCCATATGCTTTTCAGACACTGAAACTCTTCTAATGGAGGTTCAGTGCCCAGATAAATAGAGTTTAAAACTGAAGAAGTAAATAACCTTTTCATCCAAAGAGCCCATGTGATTGTTGGTTCCAGTCACCTTAAGATGATGAATTTAAGTGACTGCCAGTTATGTGGATTTCTCCTGGAGGCTGAGGGAAACCCCTCTCAAGTCTTCCCCAGTTTGCATGGCCTGAAGCTTGAGCAGTTGCCTGTTGCTGCAGAGATGGTTATTCGGTCATGAAGTGTGGGCTGCGGCTCTATGCTCTGAGGGATCTTGTAGTATTTTAATGAGCCTTTCTACTAAGTCCAGAGAGAGGAAGTCCAAGAGCAGCTAATGTAGCTATTCCTGCTCATGTCTGCTTTGCTGGGCTCCTGCTAAGGTTGCAGGGAGTAATCATGCAGTTCTCCGTGCTGTCACAGTGTTGGTGCTAACAACGTGACATGTTTCTATGGAAGAGTGGTTAGCTTTCATCTTGCAACACTTTTGTTTGCCTGATACTACTTTCCTTAATTTCTTACTGACCTTCTTTTCCCAAGCCAAATGATTTTTTCATTATTATTATTATTTTTTATTTTTTAAATCAAATACTACTTAAGGGTAAAACTTGTTAATCCCCTTTGAATTACTGGATACAAATCTTGATACAGACACATCATAGGAAAAAAATGGATCTATTGCTCATTGCATAAGAGTTCCTTAGGTAACACATGATTCTACCTGTATTTGTCCGCTGGTTTTAATCCCTGTCATCAGTTGCATCCTCTTAACTATCCTGCAAGATCTTCAGTTTCACTATGGTCCCTTCCAGTGTGAATGTCAGGCCAAACACTTTGAAATTTGGTCTTTGATCTAGGTATTCCACTAATATAGAGAACAGTAATGTTTTGATAGAGGAAGTTAACCGAGTGTATGTGGATTAAAAACATAACAATAGCTTTTTTCCTAGAGGTTAACAGGTGCTGTCTGAAAATCCTCCTGAAACCATTGTGGGGAGGAAGACATCCATTTGTTCTTGATTTAAAATTGGGCGAGTAGTTGTGTTTCCTACTACATAAAGGGTAGGAAAAATGCTGAAGGAGATGTTACTATAAAAAGACGTTTCATAGGGCATAACGCTGCTCAATAGGTGAAAATGTAGAGTGCATAAACCACTGAATAAAATTGCAGGGTGTTTCAGCATCACCAGTGTGAACCAGCAAAGTATCTTTTGGTCTGAGAAGCCCCCAAGCATTGATGATATTTGCTGCTCTGGAGTGGATTTCCTTTGCTGTAGCCTACCCAAGGCTAACAGCAGTAAACCCCAGCCCTGCCAGAGGGAATGAGGTGATCTGAGCAATTTCACTTTCCTAACGGCTGAAGACCTTGGCTCACATCTGTTGCCGAAGGTACAAGATGTCCACTGGATAATTGAGTCACGGGGTTTAAAAGCAAGCTTTACTGGCTGATCTGTGTATATGGGTGGCTGGCAGAATTTCTTTCACAAGCGGTGGGGAGGTGAAAAGTCTACAGGACAGCTTTTTACCGACAAAACAGCTCTCTGGACAAGGAGTTATCTGGCTGTATTATTGTAGGTGGAGTTGTGGAGGGTAAGGATTATCTTCCTAATATAAAGATTGTGGATCTCTGGGTTTTGTTATGCAATGCTCAGACTGATAGCAGTGAAATGTTTTCTTCCCCTGCTCTTCCCTGAGATTAGCACCCATCACGTAAACTAGTTACATGGGTGCTCAACTGTACTGTGATGCTAAGGATGACTTGGCAGCGCTGTTTGTGGGTCTGGTAGCATCTATGGAACAGCCATTTCTGCAGGCCAAGAGTAATCTGCAAACTGCTTGTACTTTTTGAAGCTGATGTATCAGAACTTTACATGGAAATTCGAAGGCAGCTTTGGGGGTGGAGAGGAGAGAGAAAGGGAGTTTGGCCATTACCTGTCAGCAGTCAGAGAAGTGATCATCACCACTATCATGCATTCCTGGGAAAAGTAGGTTTTCAGTTATGTGGTTGCAGATAAAAATGGAGATAAATCAGGAAATCCTTCTTCCCTCTGATTTCTAACTACTTCTATGCCATCACTATAAAAAATTAAAATTTACATGCTTCTAAACTGCATTCATTGGCTGGGTACTTCCCAATGTACTCAGTAGACCAGTTGGTCTACTGTACTCAGTTCGTTAACTTTAGTTATATCATCAATGACGTAAAGCTGTTAAAAATCAGCTTTATGAGGTTTTCTCAGGGTGAAAGTATCTGGAGTTGAGATTTTGAAGAATATTACAAATCTAATAATACCACACATATGGAAGTCTCCAAAATTTGGGCTCTAATCTTGACATCTTTGTTTGCTCCAAGTTTTTGAAGAATTTCACTTGAAGAGCTGGGGAAATACCTGCATCAGTGGATCTACCCTGGGTACGAATTTGTCCTGTAAAATACAAAATCACAGATTTTGTGATTTATTCCAGCTTTGGTAATTTTTCAGCTGTATCGTAACTGTATTAGATAATAGCCTAAGATTTCTCTTCGAAATCAGTTATGTTACTATAAAGTATGAAAACAAGTGAAATATGTGGGGGACCAATAAAGCCAAACTGATCAATGAGATGAAAAGCAGAAGCCAATGGCAGTAGTGATTAGGGAAGACTATAGAACAATTCAGAGCCGTGTTACAGAATAACTGTTGTCTTCTTTCTTCTGACACAGAATAAAAGGCCATCTTCTTGTCATCATCTTTAGGGTACTTTTTTTTTGGCTGTCTGACTGAAATATCCCAATGTTTGGGTACGACCAGACAGCAAAGCTGGAAAATATGTCCTTCTCTGATACTTCTGTCAAAATTGTTTCCCCTCTACAGCGATTAGAAGTACTTTATAAACAACTTCTGGGCTGGACCTCTGCTATAGTATTTGGAAGCTCACCTGAAGTTGCTGTGTAGGATTAAGCAGATGAATGTGGACCTCTGTGGAAAAGCAGATCAATGTCACCATTGCTGGACACAACACAAAAGATGCAACCCTTCACCAGGACAAAGGTCAAGTACATACCATCTGCTGCTAAAGTAAGTTTCAGTTTAAATAGTTTTCCTGTGTCTGTTGAATCTGTCAATGGCATTCTTTCAGGAATGCATTAAGGGAGCAAAAATAAATACAAACCAGCTTGGCTTTATCAGAATTTTACTCTTTGTGTTTCTTACCTAGGAAGGTGAGAAAGTGCTGTGCTGAGGTAAGAAAGGAGCGTACACAGCACTTGTTTCTCATGCTACGGGATGTAGAAATGGGATAATGTTGCAAGTGGTGAATAGTTTCTTAGTACATATCTGGGTTTTAACAGTAAATAAATGCTTCCTAGTTTATGTTTAATATTCAGGTATTTAGTAAACACTTGGTCAAAGTCTATCAGTTTTTAAGAATATATGTGGTTCCCAAAGACCATAGTGCTTCCAAAACTGCGTGGACTCTGTCCATACTGTTAGCTGTTTAAGGGATGATTTATATTTCTTACTAGGTCTTGCAGAGAGCCTATGAGACTTTATAAACAGGAAATGTTCCTCTTCATGCTAGAATGCAGATCAGGTATTGTGCTGGTAGTGAACATTGAAAACTGCTATTGTGACTAATACTACAGCCATCCTCTTTGCAATTTGTTTTGTGGACTTCATCACATTACGCACTTCAGTAGCGTAGTGCAAGTCGGAATGCTCAGCAAGGATTAGTGTGCGCCGAACACTGTGACACAAATGGGATCTCCATCCAGAATAACCAGTAGCTTAAAAACGCATTTTATCCATGCAAAATTCTGAATCTAAATTGATATCTGATCCATTTGTTGGAATATCTCTAATTAGGATGTCTGTACTCAGGACCACTTCATAGCAGTCTGCGTCTCATGAGCTCTGTAGGAATCTGCTGTGTGCATCTTGCAAGTGCATGATTTTTGGAAGTTGTGATCACTGAAGATCTCTTATTTAGTTTCCAAACACATTGTTACATCATCTTTAAGCTAACATGACAAAAGATAATATAACTGTATTTTAGAAAGACATATAATTCTATATTGCTGCAATAGACAGCCCAAGCACAGGCCATTGAGTCTAGTTAGGTAAATTATGCACGAATAAATGATCTTTTGACAGACTTCTTGCTGGCGCTGTACTTGGCCCCAAGACCATGCTGATAGCATGTGCTGCTCTCCGTGGTGCATCCTAACCAGGCAGGAGGAGGACTTTCCTCTTCTTACTGTAGATTAAGGATTTTGCTCTTACCTGGGGGGCGGGACAAATGTGTTCACACATGAAACCAGGAATACAATAAACTCTGACCGAAATCACTCCCGTGCATGACATTATGTTCCTTATGGGTCCTTCCCAACTTAAGATATTCTGTGATTCAATGTTCTGTCACCAACCATGACTCACCTGTTTGCTTAGGGCTTAAGCCATCCCTGCTTATCAGCATTGGTTAATGCCCACTGTAACGAGGTGGTCTCCCCACCCACCCGTGTCCTCCAGACACTCAAGTAGCAGAACTAAACCCTCTACTTGTGAAGGATGTGTCTCTTCCTCGGGAAAGCTCTGGAGGCAGGAGTTAACCCTGGACGCTCAGGTGCTCGACCCTGATAGATATTGTCATCAATTCAGGGCACCAAAACTGGGCAATTTTCCCTGAGCAGTGATGGGGAGGGGAACTTTATTCTTGTTATTGTTGCTTTTCCCCATTGAAAAATTCTAACTTTTTCAGAAAACTGGAGGGGAAAAAAAAAGGGGGGGAAATTGGCTTTTTGTTTTCTTGAAAAGTCCCATGGTTTTGAATATGGGAGAAGTACTCTCTTCTGTTTTTAAAAAATGGGAAAGTGCTCTCTTGCGTAACTGGAAGCTGCTAAATTCCAAGGGGGGGGGGGGGGGGGGGGGGGCTTTAATAAGGGGGGGGAGGGGGGTGTGCTTTAATAAAAATTTGACAGCTTTTTAGTAAAATATTTGTTTCAGAAAATGATTTTTCCTCCACAAAAGGAGAGGACAGAGAAGATGAGAGGATGAAGCTGTTTCTTGTTGTCTTTAGTTGTCACTGATGTCTTGTTGCAGATGTTTCTGCGCTGGTTTAGGTTGCTACCCACCATCACTCAAGGAAATGCTTTTCACAGGGATGTTTCTAGCACTTGATAGACTTGGTTTGATATTCTGGAAGAAAGTATTTTTCTGTACAGCAAAGAGAAGCCTGCAGCTGGCAGTCCCCTTGCATAAAAAAGCAGTCCTTTCCTGCATTGCCTCCAGGCAGTTTACCTTCAAGAGTAAATAATGGGTAAAATATTGGTGGCAGTTTCCAGCTGCCACAAAGCGCTTAATTTTCCATCACCACAAGATCTTTAACTGATCATCAGCCAACTGATATTCAGCAAGTTTATCTACCCAATTCAGGATGTTTTTCTACCCAATTACAGCCCAGTGGGCCTTCCAGGGACATGTTTGTGGTTAAATGCTGTACAGAAGTGTTTGCTTTATGGTGACAAATTCAATTCATGTAATATTAGTACTCATCAGTAGCTCTGCTTGTTCTGTGACAAATTGGAAGGGAAATGACTGTGTGTGCGTCTTGACTTCCCCCTCACCCTTGCAATCAGTGTTTTAATCCGCAGGTCTTCAGTTGTTACTCAATTTGCTCGAAGTTCAACAGTTAGATCTGCTAAATGGGAAACTTGTCTTTGTTGTCCAATGGCTTAAGGTCAGTGGCAGCATGTCTAATTTAACCTTTTTATTACATACTTGTTGGTCAATAGGAGAAAAATAAACAAATACACTAATGCACTAAAGTTCTCACAACCCATGAGTGGATAGACCTTAACTTCTAGCCTTTTCCAGGGGATTGGATTAAATGCTGGAGTTGCTAATTGCATGCCAAAGCAGGGGCATAGTTTCTGTTTTTCAGGACATCTTCTTGGAAGATGCACTGAGAACAGCAGTGTGCTCAAAGCCTACGAGTACGTGTTCCTGGTTACCCTCGGCTCTCCTGGGGAATCTACTAAGTATTTAGATTTTTTGGAAGAAAGCTAGGAAAGACTTGAAGGGACAGCCCTTTCACAGCTCCCTATTGTCAGAGGAAGAGATCTGACATTGTGTTCCCTTTTTACAGCACTTGCCTAATATGATATCCTAATGAAGCCTTCTCCTTTTCCCAGGTGGTCATTTCCCCAGATTTGCATGCCTCAATAAGTTTGTCTCCAGCCAAAGTGTATCTGAGGTACCTGTGTGTTTTTCAGTCTCTAGGGATGAAGAAATCCCAGACTCCATGTAGAGCGATGTAGGGCACTTCTAGGCATGTTTTTGTTCCTTCCTGCTTGAAGAATGATACTAGCTAGTTTTAGATATGGATTGTCAAATAATTATTATGGTCTGGAATCACAGCTGCATTTGGGACAAAGTTGGAATGCGTTTACTGAAAATGAAATGTATTTTTAACTGAAAATGATTTAGCAAATGCCAAACTCAAATAGCATCTCAAGACTGCTGCATTTTTGTTGCACTTTGGTTTAGGTTTGTTGATTAAGGTATGTTCTTACTTGGCCTACCTGCGTGATGCAGTCCTGCTGTATGCCATGCCTGTAAAGGAAATGTTAAATCATGGGGCTATGTCTGCGGGGCTACCACCCAGCAGAGGTGGTAGCTGGAGGGGTGGTTGCAGGACCTGTGAGCCTATTCCAGCTATAGCTGGATTTTGAGGTGGTCGCTAAATGTACTGGTTTGCCTGTCACTAAATGAGGTTGAGATCAGCACCTCCAAATCGATCCAGGTAGTTCTGACAAAATGACCTGGTTACCTTAGACGCTTCTCAGAATAACCTTTTGTTTTGCCTTTTAACTCCAGGTCATGGAGATGGCTGGGTTAGGGAGAGGTACTGCTTGAGGGGAGGCAGGCAGTGGAAGCCGGTAAGGCGCAATGATTTTATAATCTGACCAGCTGCAGCAGCATCACTGGTTGCTGGCTTGGTGCCCGTCCTGTGTGGTTCAGACAGTTCATCAGCCAATATGCAGGCTGTCCCCTACCTGGAATTATAGGAAAATTATTTTTGAATGTCTGTTGTCCGTCCTTCCACTAATAAGGAGGGGAAATTCGACAGAGATCTATCTGTCCTGGGTCTTTTCCATTGAAAAATGGACCTTGCTGGAAGACTCTAGGCAAGTCTAGAGTATTTGATGAAGAGTGCCACGATTTAGTCCAAAACTGGGAATAGGAGTGTGGATGTCATGCCTTGACCAAGCTCCTCAGCCCAGCTGCTCTAGAGAAAGAAAACACATTTAGAAAGGCTACTGAGCTGAGAGGAGAGCCGTGCCATGAGAATGGGATCTGTACATCCTAGGCAGCCTGCTCTTGGTGCCCACCTCCCTTGGAATAGGCTTCTATTTCTTTTGAACATGCACAAGCACAGTGTGCTTTTGAAAAGTGATGTAGTTACTCTGCCATCTCTCCCAAGTCCCGCTAAAATCCCTTTTGGTTCCTAAGGACCAGCAAAAAAGCAAGTATAAGAGTCAGGAAAGTGAGTCTTGTCCTGAAAGCTGCTTTAATGCCTTCTCTGGGCTTTGCTAGGAGCTGAGGAGTGTTCAGGGAGCACAGATGGCTCAGCCATATCACTCCCAGTAGAAACCACAAGGTCTTTCTTGCAAAAGGGTGGCAGTTGATGGAAGAAGGGGTATGGCCATTTGTTCACCAGCCTGGAAACTAGCACGTTTGAGACACTATGTCACAAAAGCAGTTCTGTTGTCAGTGCAATAGCTTGTGGAAGGGCTTTGGTGTAACTGAAGCTTGAACTCTCATTCAGCAGCAGATCTTCCTCAGGCAGGCTGGTTTCCACGGGAGCAGGGCTGTTGTGCTCATATATTTCCTCAAAAAACCTTTCAGTAAAATATCCGTCCTTTGGGTGCCTGTAATTAGCAGGTTACTTTTATTGCACCTGAACAATCTGAGGGCAAAATGTGCCGTTTGGAATCCTCTTGCTCTGCAGATTGTGATTCATTTCTAGAAGGAAGATGGAAGAAACTAATGGGGGAAGGTCCAGCTTAGCATGTAACAAAGGCAGAGAGAAGCTCAGACTAATCACATTGCTTTCATCCGCAATTTTCATGTGTTAAATGCCTCGTCCTCGTAGGGATTGCTGGCTCAGTGTACAGTGATGAACTGGGAGAGAGGAGCATGTTTAGAAAAACCTACTTTATAGGTGTCTGGAAAATGTCCACTCTCAGTATTCTTCATTCAAATAAAGATGATTCTCCATGAAGGAACTATATTTTAACAGATTTTTTTTAATCCATTCTCTCCCCTCCTTTCTCTGCACACCCCCCCCCCACCGCCATGTTCTTTTATTTGTAGCTTGTCTCCTATTTTCTGAAATTTATACAGGGAAGAAAATACTCCCATTTTAACAACTTGTGGTGTTGAGCTTTAGACGACAGAGCTGTTTGGTGTGTGTCCCCCTGCAATTCATAAAATAAAGTAAAAATGAAAGGAAAAAAGATAGTAAAAATGGATTTTTAAATGGCTTTCTGCATCTGCCTGCAGAAAACCAAAATAAATTGCTTCTGTCAGATGGCTGGCTGGCTTTCCTCCTAAAGACAGGCTACTTGGTGGACTTTGTAGTGAATATTGCCAAACTTCAGCTACAACTATATTTAAGAGTCACAAGAACTCAACTGTCAGGTACTTTGGGGAGCAAGGAAAGCATTGCTCTTTTCAAAGATGACAATGACTTTTTATAAACATTAACGGAAGCTTGTGGTGTGCACAGTCACATAAAAAAAAAAAAGGGGGAGGGGAAAGAAAGCGGGGAGGGTGGGGGGTGGTGAGGTGGGAACTAAGGCTTAGGAGGATTAAGCCTTAAGGTAAAGTTAGTATCTTCCAGAGTTGGTCACCAAAATAAAGTTGAACCCTACTTGATTAATTAGGAGCCCCGAAAGTCAGGGCATGTAGATTTGTGAGGAAGTTTAAAATTAGTCAAGAGATTACACCAGTCTTGTCAAAGATGTCCTCTGGTCCAGCTCCGCAGTCATCACCAGGCAATCTTTCAGGCTGATTTTCAGAGGTTTTAAGCCCCTCCACTGAACCCCTCTCTGGGAAAGCTGGGGCAAGGATGGCAGCACTGGCCGAGCCCAGGTGACACCACACCTCACAGGCTCCCGAGCACTCAGCAAACACGTTTCACAGTTACTCTCTGCTGCCAGAACGGAGCAAAGGTGCTGAACTGCTGCCAAAGATTACATGACGGCAAAGCAAGATGACACTGTGCTGCTGCACTAATTGTGTTATGCTGCAATAATGCCTTGCTCCACTTCCCTGTACCTAGAAATAATTGATAAAAGAAAACTTTAATCCTGCTTTTTTTTATAAACTGTAAGACGTTAAGAAATGCCAGCAACTGAGCAGCCTCTTGGTAAATTAAGCCCAACCTTCAGGTGACAATTACAAAGGAATAAGGATCTTATTTCACTCTTCAGATGAAAAACTGAGCATGGATATACACTCCGTGTCTGAGTTACAGTGCCCTGGGGCATAGTGCTGCTTTTAATGTGCTTTTACTGCTTAAGTCCTTTTGCTGGCCACAAATAGAGAGCTGCGATGGCAGAGAATTATCATCCTGTCTTTGAGCAGATAATGTCTAACCTGGTTGTTCCCCTGTGGTTACCTGAACCAGTTTGCTCTTGTTTTGTGGTCAGTTCTCGTTGTTGGGGTGTAAAGTTCACTTTTCTAGAGCCTCTCCTCATGACTTCCATTTTGCCTTCTGTCTTTTTTTTTTGATCTATCTTGGGCTAAAGGACCTTAAATTTAAAGTTATTCTTAAGACAAACTTCTACAGCATTCTGTTGGCACTGTGTCCTGGTTTCAGCCAGGACGGAGCTAGTTTTGTCTTCAGCAGCTCCTGTGTATTGGATTTAGCACGTGAAGAATGCTGACAGCACGCTGCTGGTGTTGGTTG